>JAGDQP010004024.1:34778-88608 GCA_022664845.1 Lepisma saccharinum | reverse complement strand
GTCACGCAGCAATGACTTGGATCTAACGCTTGTTTTTGATTGGCCCTAGTCAATGTTTCGTGACTTGTTTTTTGCTGATTGGTGTGAATCAGCCTTCTTCTCCGTTTGCTGGGAGAACTGCTCTCCCACGCCATGTTAGTTCAGTTCCAATTTTTAAAACGAGACGAGTGGATGCATGGGCTTTCCGTCACCTGTACTTCCTAAGCCCTGTCTACGAGAGGTAGATATAAACACTAAATTTAACATAATTTTCGATTTCGTCTGATTTCATCTATTCCGATGCAATATATTAAATCGTATTAAGAAGAATTAAACCGATACTAGTGCTATCAGGACTTTTTCAACATCATCATTTCGAAATTTTCACCGTATTGAATTTTATATTATTTTTGTGTGAGATTATTTATCAGTATGTTCAATATGTTCTAAATTTCAGTATGGGGCCGCTATTAACCGAATTCTTACATTATAAATATCGGTTCGTTAGATTTTAATAATCATATGCCAATTTCTCGTCCTAGTTTTCCAAATCTATTCGAAATTCCCGGTTAGCCATGTTTGACAGCTACCGCATATTTTCCTTACTTGATCAAATTAGCAACATGTCTGCTCGACTATCTTTGCGTACCGTTTTCATGTTAATAGTAAATTTTAATTTATTCGACATGGTTCGATAATTTTGGTTTCAACTCCAGCCACTATTCTCCAATGAAAAAGTCATATTTTATAACAATATTTTGTATTTTCAAGATTTATTCAGAACGTCTTTTGTATAACGTAGTAATCATCTGTAATGACGTCATGCAATTATTAACGTTAAAGTGATTCTTTCATTACCATGCATTTTGGACTAGAACTTCTTTCGTGTAAGTAATACTGTGCTAAAACTTTTCTAAATTATACAACAATATTTCGGGAATAATTTGTGAAAACATCAATGAAATTTGTTAATTATTACAGAAAGTATGGACATTTATGTGTGACCACGTAACTTTCAGTTCTGCTTAATTCAATGTATACCAGCGATCCAAATTTGTTTGTTTTACAACTCAACTGTAATTCTGTTCAGATTCTGATAAAATTATCATAGCCGAAAGCGTGAAATATGTACATTCAAAGCAATAAATTGAAATTCTGAAATTTTATATTTCTTCGAAAACAATCTTGAGTTTATGTTCAGTGAACGTAGTGTAGAAACCTCTCAGTTAACCAGATACGATCTACGGCATTAGTTGATAATCCTCGTACAGTGTTTAGTAATGTTTATAATGTGCAGTGAGTTATTTAATGTTTAACTTGATATCTATTGGAAATTAGCTACTAATCGTTACGTGAAGTTGACAGCAATTGATACTCATTATTTCTGTGTTTCGGTAAACCTATCGTATTGAGTGATGTTATTTTAATTAGATTAGATCGGTTCATAAATCCGTGGACCAGTGGTAGGATTCTTTCGCCAGCTGAGAAGTGATGACTTGGGAAAGGAACTATATATTGAATTTCTGGTTATTTCTGCATTGAAATATGAAGTGACTCCAGCATGTGATTTGTGTGAATATATATTATTTGCGTTATGACACTACGTTTGGATTGAGTTGCGACCGTCATTCGTTGTGTTCGTTCGTCTTTATTTCAGGAATTGCGATTCCAGACTACAGGTGTGGGCCCTACTAAGGTAAAGGTAAGACATGGTCTTTTGCCACCCTGTAGACTTCGAAGTGAGTAAAGACACCGTATGAGTCACATATGAGTCGTTTTGCGTATCATCGTTTGAGATTATTTCCCAAGTAAAGATTTGCGTTTTTCTTTCTTAATCTGTCGCTAATCTGAACCAGCTGGTACTTCGGAGTATGAACTGACGATCTAATTAAAAGATTGGAGGTGTCGCCTTACCGGTATTTCCTCCCTCGATCTAAATTTTTTTTTTTACAACGATCACAAGGATCTGGAATCCTCTTTCCCAGATATTCTTAAATCTGGAAGGCATTTCTGCGCCGCTCGTCTGGGGTGTAGAAAATGTTTGGAGCTAGAGTTTAGGTTAGATGCGTTGCGTGGGTACTCTAGGCTCCTGGCGACCCTATTTGTCTGTGTGATCCAGTTTTGGGATCATTAGGTTGGGGACGTTTCATACATTTCCGGTAGTATTTTTTATTGCAATAAAAAATTCTTCTATTAAAGCAGACTACGGAAAACATTTTCTTTTCTTTCTGTGATGAATCTATCAAGAGTTATAAAGACTTGCTTCAAAAGCGTCTCAGCCTTGCGCTTAATCGAGTGCCGCCATGTTATGACGTAATCAGTCTTCCGACTGCTTGTCATTGACATACAAATGGTATTTGATGTGTTAGTATTGTTAAAAAGAGATCGCAAAAATGGATCGAAAGAAATAGTATAACTGGTGAATAACGTTTCTGTATGCCTTAACACGTCATTTAGTTCGTTTTATTCATTTAAAATGGATTTTTACTTTTAATACTTTTTAAGATATTGATATAGTTTGGTAGCTTCAACACTAATTTATATCAGCTCTTTTTTTTTTTTTTCATTTTCATGATTAAATCATAAGATATCTTCTAATAATGCTCTTTAGAACTCTTGTATTTAAAAAGGATTACCTCTTTTTTCTGTAAAAAATGTAGGTTTTTACATCCGACAATCGTATACTTTTTTAATGAATGCTAGTGAAGTATTTTTCAAGAACTTAAAAGCACATGAATTAATAGTGTTCGTTACTGCCATCTGTTAACAATTTAACGTACTTGTAACCCGTGAATATATTTAATAGTTTTAATATGTGATTGTATAAAATAATAATAAAAGCATGTAAGAAACAAAAATGTAAATTGAAACTTTCACATTGAAGTTACTCTTGCGTTTCGTGAAGTAAAATAAAACACGGCCATTGATAGGTCGAACAGCCTTAGGTGAAAGTATAAAAAATTAAAAGTTGCATGCGCTAACCAACTTTTTTTTTAAAATCTCGTTTATTTAACTTTCATAGTACATTGCGTTTATTTATACGATTGGGACCATTTATTTTTTGTTTATATTTCTTAACCTACTTAGAGACAACACAGTTAAAATCACATCCATGCCCGAGGCGGGATTCGAACCCGCGATCCTGGAGTCGCTAGAGTACCGCACTAGCCCGCACGACCACCTGGATCGGCACTGAGCTAAATTTACAAGATATAAACGGTTGCACGAACGAGCAAAAAGAAGAACATTGCAAGTTAAGGCTGCCCCCTGTCTATGTTTCGAGCAATTTCTGTTATTAAAACATGTTTTGGTGTTTTAACTTATTGAAGTGTGTTCTGCAGATTTGTACATTAATTATTTCGTTAAGTGATGAAGTAAATATTTTTCTCTTTTTTGTTTTTTGTCTTCAAACTTCTGAATAAGGAACGTAACATAGGGAGAAGCATATAGCTACGGAAATACAACGGACTGATTACGTCAAACCAATCAGAGGATGATTTTCGTTGTATGACGTAGGAGATTGAATTCTCAGTATTTCATGCTATATTTCTACGTAACGGAAAACCGTATAGCTGAAATTTAAAAAACATTATATGTTATTTAATCCGATGTACACAAACCAACTGTAAAATATATAAGGACGGGGAAAACGGAAATGTCCACTGTTTCGTCAATGGTCTTGGAATGTAACACCCAATGCCAAATATGCCTATTGGTAGCCTTTCAGCAAGAAGCGGGGGAGAAAGCTAGTGATGGAGAGGGTAAAATAGATTTTAAAAATTAGAATGGCAATATAAGTGCTGAAACACTAGCTCACTGTCCATCTTCCTTCCGTCACCTGCTCCGAAAAAAAAAAAATATGCTTTCTTGACCCACATGGCGAGGCGGTCGTTTACTCCCTCCTATCACAAACTTTTCCTTTTTTATGTTTCACCGTCTTATCGCAACTAGGACTCAGTATTGTCAGCAAAAATGCTGGAGGCGTCAGCCTTAACTTTCGTTGCCGACTATATTTCATCAGTTAATGTTTTCGATATAGGCTAGGTCTCCATATATTTTAAGTAAGATGTTTAAAGACAAAATGTTATAACAAAAATATAGAAGCAGGGCGGTCCCAGGAGTTAAAAAAGGACTAGGGCGCTCAGGGAGTTTAACAAAAAGTACCGGGGCGGCGCCCTGGCACCACTACACCACTGATTGTTGTTTTATTTTGTGAAGGTCCATTTACAGCCTGCACGCTTTTTAAATTGTTATGCTAAAGACTCTATACATCTTTAGTTTTCTTACTCGTTCTTTTGGCTATTTACACCAGTGTTTTATATTTCTGAAGACCGTTTACATCTTCAGCTTTTATATGATTTTCCTGTTTCAGTTTTCGTATTTTATCCAAATCACAGCTAAGTTTAGACGTGACAAAGATAAGGGGCTTCCCCCGTATCGGGACGGGCGTAAGCCATAGTGCTGTTACCGCCCATAAAATTCATTTTATCTTTATCTTATGTTTACCGGTGTTTTTCAACCGCGCCCCTGGAAGAATTAGTCTCAACAATTGTATTACACATACATATACTGAAATACGTATATAATTGCACATTCTATAATTATTGCGCATGTTATTTGGAGGTTAACTAAAGAAGTACGATATATTGTTAAGTAACACTATTGTAATTTTACATTTTAGCACATTATTGCTTATAAATAATGTGGGGTCAGTATACATTATTTATAATTTTCGTGAGCCCCCCCACGAACCCTCCGAACGTAATCTTCTGAAAGAAACGTATCTATCCATATATCGATCCACAAACCATTCCAGAATACAGGATTATACCGCATGAGACGCGAGAATCTATTTTCCACATAGGAGTTTAGTTTTCAGAGACTATTCACCGGAAGTACTATTATTATTCATAGTCAGGGGCCCCCAAGAAGCAGATGACAACTGCAATGCGTACCATGATAGAGTAGAATATAAAATATATATTTGTATTAAATGTGAAATAGTTACGTGTGGTAGTAACATTATAAAATTTCTTTGTTCGTAGCGAAATAAATAGTTCGTATTAGCAAAGATAATTTTGGTTCGGTAGTAGGAAAAACATTTTAGTTTTATTCCAAGTCCATTTCGAAACGGGTCTTTGTCCAAATGCCATAAATGTTGGGAAATTGATGAAAACACTTGTTATACGCTTCCATTTAAACGCTAGGGCAAATGTACATCTATGAATATCTTACAAAGTTGGAGAATTGTATTAGTTTACCAATATTTTACCTCCTTGCAAAAGGATATTGGAAAAGATAAAAAAATATATACGACGTTTACTTTTAATTATGATTTTCTTCTTTAATTTCGTACTATAATGAAATGATTTTGGAGACGTTTTGGAATCACAAAATCTTACTAAAATATTAGAAAATGATAAAATGAACTCAACAATACCAATATCTCAATCTCAATATTTTTGGAGAAGGACCCATTTGGAAATGGACACCTCATTTATTTGTGGAATTGTAGGTGTAAAAGTGCTTTCGTCCTTAAAGGTGTACGCAGTGGCCAAAACTTGATTCAAAAGAATAAGTACTTGAAACGCTTGATAAATAGAAAACAAATACATATTAATTTATGGACACTGGATGGAATACAGTATTAGTTAGATGGTAAGTTCATCATGGCCGTGATCTTGAATCTTGCTCGATTTAAAAAAAAATTGAAGTGTGTCACGTAATATATTAGTCTGGGTTAGAATTTTAAGACATACATTGCTGAAGTCACTTTTGCCACACATTTATTTTTCAAAGAGCTGTGATATTAATATCAGTAGTTGATTCGAAAGTCTGTAAATACTCTATTCGTTTGTAAACAGTTCAAGAAGTGAAAATTAATGCATACTAATGGGTAGTGGATGGATGGTGCCCGGTCATTACCAATGGCGCGTTTTAGAAATAAACGTATTTTCAGACATGGGTTACTCTATTGTTTTGAATCAAACTTTTGGCCACTGGAACCTGTCTTTATGGACGAAATCACTTTTAATTATTCCTCCAGGTGGTTTGCTGATGTACCTTACTTACCTGTCCAGTTTGGTCGAAAAAACACTGAACCATCGATAGGTTCACTCGTGAGTGAAAATATTGTTTTAGAAGTTAAAGCAATCAAATATTTTTTCTAGAGGATATTTGAAAGTTGGGAACTATGTGGTTGTAATTTAGGAATGAAGCTGCTGTAATGCTTCACTATTTGAATATCAGGATAGGTCCAATTGCAGATAAAGGTCCCTACCCTCCTTTCCGCTCTCTATTTTATCAAACGAAGTTAATATTTTGTAAAATTTCTAAGTGCGTTATTAATAACGATAATAATAATAATAATGTACATTAATTTGTAAAATTTTATCTCATAATTACTAAGTTTTGATAATTTGTAGTCACAAGGTGTAGTTATGTACAAAGGTTATAAATTGAATTTTTTCATGCGCAACTACGAAGAAATAGACAGAAGTGTATAGTGAGAAATAATACAGTTTGCTGTCCTCGTTTTTCGAGAAAGAAATAAAATTTCTGCACAGCATACAGAAATATATGATGTCCAGGAAATCTATTTAGATCTCTTAATCGACTTAGAACGTGTAAATTTATAACTCAGTTTTGAAACCCAAATTTAGAAATCTTACAGCAACAATACACAACTCATGAAAAACGGACGAAAAAATGTCCCCTGTAAGATAAAAATATGCTTACAATAGTTAACACATATAGACACACTCAACAGTTCATACTTAGCTAAACAACAAATTATTTGAATTAAATATCTATCCATCTCACCGATGGAATGTCGCAAGTTAATATTGAACAGGACAATTCCGCCACTTTTCCCTTGCCTAGTTTCACACTAGGGTGACAAAACGATGAGCAAGTTCTAAAATAAAACATATATATATATCAGCATTAATATTATATAATTTCAGCCATACGCTTACCTTCAACATGGTAGTTACGGAAGTGTCTACTGCGGAAGTTGAATAAAAACTAACAGTTAGCTTTTTATTTAAATATATTTATCGGCCAGACATGCAGTTATAATTAAGCAGTGACATGTCTGAGGAACAGATGTGGCAGGTTTAGTCTAAAGGGTGCCTATTTAGTGCATAAATAGAAACTAAATGCTAGACCATAGACTAAATAACTGCTAGACTCCCGCAATACATATTTCCGTGACTGTACGACATCCTCGCTGCCATCGTATCGACTAAAAAATGGCGATTAAAAACAAGACTAATTTCGCTAAGTGATGCATTGTCTTCTTCAGGTGTAAAAAGGTAGGTTAAAAAGTTGAGGGAATAAAAGAAGCCATCCGCAGATATGGCCATTTTCAGTTTTCTTGAAGGTAAAGTAAAAATGGCGAGCATTGTCAGTTTCTGTGCTAAGTATAGCAAGTAGTCATTTTTTAAATCAATATTGACAGTGTACTGCCAGAGCCGTAGGTCTCTCAAATCAATTTTAACCCTATCTGCTTTTATATTTCTCCCTCTAAGTATATACAGGGTGATTACAAATGATTCATCAGTTTTCGTGAGTTTATTTAAAAAAGATTAATACTAATACACTCACAGTAAACCAACATACCGCAAAAGAATTAGAAACTGTCCAAGTTTTTATTATGAGAAACGTGTCATTTCTCATACTTGTAACTTTCACGACTAGCGACAGAGGGTAGAAGTTGTGAAAATAGTGTCTGGCTAACTGTGACAGGTTTATCATTTCTTGATATGCTGCAATTTTGGTTGTTACTACAAATGACACAAGATTTCAATGAGTTCATACTGCAATTAGACGTAGCACCACCTAATTGGCATATTGAGGTGGGCCAGTACCTAAACAAAACATTACCACATCGTTGCATTGGGCGTTGTGCTCCTGGTGACCATGCACTTTTCACATGGTCCCCTAGATCTCCCGATCTCATGGTTTGTGACTTCTTCCTTTAGGAGTATGTGAAGAACTTAAAGTTTCTTCCACCACTACCATCCACCGAGCCGGCGTAGCTCAGTGATGGATTGTTGGCATAGCATTCGGGAGGTTCTGGGTTCGATCTCAACGGCCGACCATTCTGACTGAGGTTTTCTCAGGGTTTTCCTCAGTCACACCAGCAAAATACTGGGATGGCACATTGAACAAAGGCCCTGGTCGACACCTTCCCGAATCCTTTCCCTTCCCCTATCACGGCCTGAGCATAAAGGCTATAAATACAATTCAATTCAACCACTACCATCCAATGTGGCTGAACTCAAGGAACGCATCACGCATGCATTCACAACCATCGCTACCGCTATGCTAGAACGCATTTGGGCCGAATTGGACTACCGCTTGGATATGTGTCGTGTGTCCAAAGGAAGCCACATAGAGCATTTGTGATGATGCTGCCATCTGCCGCTAGTCGTGAAAGTTACATATATGAGAAATTGCCCCTTAAAACAGGGACAGTTTGTGATTCTCTTGAGATATGTTGTTTTACTGTAAGTGTATTAGTCTTTTTTTTAATAAACCCACGAAACCCAATAAATCATTTGTAATCACCCTATATATATATTTGTGGTCAGTCTTTGTTCCATATCTCAGGGCACACAGGGTCCATGTGTTGCGGGAGTCAGAGTTACCAAGTAGATCAGATTAGAGTGTTTTTTTTATACTAATTTGTAAGGGAATTTTAAGTTCAAGCTTTTGTTTAGGTTTGAGAACATTTCACTTCCGTAGCAGAATCAGTATGGAGTATTAGGTGTTTTGGAAATTGAATTTCGTTTGTCTAACAATTTCTGGTTTCCCTGAAAAGTGCGGTGGCCTTTGTTTTTATTTTTGTTCATAAGTTTTGTGTACCCTCTCCGTGAGAATTAAAAATTTTGTTTGGTTTAGACGAAGTCCAGTGCTATTGTCTTTGCTCTAGTTTCCCCAGTTTCGTGTGTTCAACGTAGAAATAGTTTTCCTTTCTTGCACATTTTGATATGCAGATCCAATCTTTATTCAAGTTGAGGGATCATTACAAGAGGTTTGCCACTACTTTGTCTGTGACATTATGCAGAATTTCGTCAGTTGGTTGGTTGAGTTCTTGCGAAGTTTCTGTTAACCACAATAAGACTCTAAGCTTGTTTTCCCATTTCGATGAACTTAACAACTGGGTCTCTTCCATAACTATCCTGCCTCAGTATCAGCGGATGTACGATTTCTGTCTCTACCCGGACTTGAATCCGTATTGTTTAGTGGCGTCCACCTCAAGACACTGAGCTCAATATATATCAACAGTATGGAAGGCTGCTTTAATCAGCTATTTGTCACTGCCGATCACCACTGCCTTTAACGAATGATTTTTTCCTGTTCTAAAAAGATTGTAAACCTAATTTCGGTCATGAATTCCCGATGATTGGTTCGCTTCGTTGATGATTTGGCTGTGGAGCAGAAAAAGGCTAAGAAAATTTCTGTCGTCGATCTTGTTAATAATTGTTAAAATGAAGCCAAGACATTACCCTTTGATATGTTAGAGTTTCTCATCTGCTGTAAATAACATTTTACAAAAAGTTAACAATTAAGATATCCTTACTTTTTTACGTCAAATATGAATGTTACTTGTTTTTAGCTATCTCATATTAACAGCAAAGCAATGCATGTGGATTACGTAAGGGATTCCGTCAAGATTTTCATTGTGTGGGGGTAAAATCAAAATTGGGAAGGTGTAAGTGGAGTTTTGCACGATTTCTATTGATTTTTGACCGTATTTTTAACATTAGAGGTGCTTTCGAGGATATGGGGGATGACACCCTACAGAGGTTCTGGCGAAATCACTGATTACGTTTATGCAGAGTATGAAGTAAAAACTACGCTTGGAAATGAGTGGGATGCGCCACGTAATATATAAATTATTTCCTAAATGATCTTGTCTTCCGCAAGCAAAACTGAAATGACGACACTAGTTAGAAATGCTACAGTTGATCTACAGTTCCAAATATAAGCAAGTTCCCGATATCTGGACAATTTATTCATCCTAATTAACCTGTATTGTGCAAAGCATGTACAAATTGTACATGTATAAATATATTTCTCTGATTACTAATTTGAGCGCGTTTAGGTTTTCATCGGGAAAGCTGTTTTGTTGAGTTTAGGTTCGTAAGGAGCTGCAAAAAACTTCATTTTACTCAGTATTATTTAACACGAACCGGTTATATATTTGGTCCAATAGATGGCGGAAAACATTTGAACTTTTAAAGGTGAAAGAATTTTTTGAGTTATGGTTTTCTTAAAGAATTTTACATTGTTTTGATACAGTTTTATTATTTACAACTAATTTCATTTGTATATACTGTTTCGAAAGTATATTAAATGTTTAAAACGTGGTAAAATAAACTATTTCATGCATGAATATTAAATGTTTGACCGATGGCAAATGGCTTATAATACGCAAAGATATTACGGATAAAAAAAGTCGCGCCCCTAACAGTAAATAATAATAGCACTTCCGGTGATTAGTCTATGAAAACTAAACTCCTATGTGGAAAATAGATTTTCGCGCATGAGACCTCTCTTTAAGAAAACGATCCTCAATAGTAGTTCATGGACCTGAGGTGCACTAGAACGTAGCGAGGGTAGTTAGTGCGCCCTGCGGCGAAGTAGAGAATCAAATCGAGAATCGTAAGCATGTTACACTTGCCAGTTACCTTCTTTCTTTGCACTTACCTCCTTTATCAGAAAACTGACTTTATTATGACATCAACTCACAGTTGAGATACTCCACTGTTGTCCTAAAATAATGATAAAATAAAATAACTGATATTCTGTATGATTCAATCATACGACATAATGCGTTGACCTGTGATGTGATGCTTGATGACATCTTGAACTGCGGGTGCTGCCCAAGGATGACATGGAGTCAAGCCATTTTCATCTTACATAGACTTCATTTAAAAGTTATCAATGATAAAAAAATACTTAACAAAATTGTGGGTGTAGCATATGACATATGGCACAATGAGTTGAACAGTCATTCGAATCTGAGGAAAATCATAGACAAATCACAATGTACCAGGTTTAAATCCAACAGCAGACAAATGCGAAATTTTTCAGCTGTGCGTCAAGGCGGGAGAATAGGACGCATAATGGAATAAAGATAGCATTTAAACAAGCTCACATTTGTCTAAAACTACTGTAGAAATATACGTAATTCAGTTTATTAAGAAAGTCAATCTCAGAGTGGAAAAATGTGCTTTAAATATCGATCTTAGGTACAGATCAGCGTCGATCATCGATATTGGAAATTTCGGCAAAATTGTTTGCCATTCGATATTGATCGATATCGGACACCAACATCGATCGAAGTTTGCAAATCATGTGTTATTGATATTAGCCGATATCAATGTGCTACTGACAGTGAGGTAGGTTGATCAATGATATAAAATCATTCCAAAAGTAAAATAAAATTATAATTATCATATATTAAAATTAGTAAAATGGAATCTGAAATCAGAAGCAGTAGATTTTTTAAAATAACAGTAGATCGGTATCGTCGGACAATAACATGTCAGAGCCGTTCAGGAAAATCTTTAACAGTGTGCCGCAAGGTGGATTTTAATATAAATAATTCAGTTTCATTCGTTTTAAGCATTTTGTATTTCCATGAAATCGCAATAGTAATTTAAAGTGGTTGAATTGAATTGAAAATGGCTTTATTAGAGCGGGCAAGGTTCAGCCGGAGGCTACTCTACCACCTAACCTTTGTCAAGAAGAATAGATAATTCGAAATACAACACATCAACATTTGACGAAATACAAGAGAAATAAAAAAAACAGTTACAAAGTCAGTAAAATAATATGGATTAAATAACAACAAAAAAAAAAAACATACACACACAATAAAACACCATTACAAATTACAACCAATAATTGTGTTAATGAGCACAAAAGGACAATATTGAACCGATTTCGCATCTGACATCTAGATAGTAAATTTATCATGTGTACTGGAGGTTAGCTGCTGATCCTTAAGTAGGAAAATTTTTAGCAAAATTTTAAATGATTTAAATGTTTCAATATCTTGGATATATTTGGGAAGCGCATTCCAGGCCTTTGCTGTCGATATTGAGAAGGATCCCTGAACCTGTTTGAGCTTGTGGCGTGGTACATCAAGCTTTTCACAGCTCCGCGTTGTATATGAATGAATATTGGACCTACTTGTGAATTTACAGTATAGGTACGGTGGAGATTTTATTTTGAGAACCTTATAGATCAAGCAACAGTAGTGCAGATACCGACGCTGAGACATTGTCAAAATATTATTATTATTCATGACGGGTAAGATGTGCTGACTTTTACGTAATCCAAAAGCGAACCGAATGCAAGAGTTATGAACCTTTTGAATAGCCATACATCTACGAGTAGAAAGAGACGTTCCATACACCGCATCACAATAATCAAACAGAGGTAGAATAAGCACATTGGCAAGGTATAACTTAATATGGTGCGATAGGAAATCTTTTATTTTATATACTTGTCTTAGTACATTTGATGCTATAAGGCACTGGGAAGTCGTTTGTGTACTCCAGCTCAGTTCCTGATCTATTGTCAGCCCAAGATTTTTTATATTTGGAAAGAAAGAGACATAGGAATCCATAATACACACTTTTAGTTCCGAATGGTTGATCTTGTTTAACTATTGTTGGGTTCCCAGAAGAGTAAACGCGCATTTCACTGGATTTATGAGAAGACCATTATCATGACACCAGTTTGACACGGCCGCGAGGTCCTCATTAAGAAGTTCCACTGTTCGCATAATGTGTTGTGGCGGTGAGGAAATAATTAGTTTCGTGTCGTCTGCATAAAAATGTGCAGATGAGTGCCTGACGACATTCATGAGATCTGTGGTATAAATAGAAAATAATAGTGGGGCTAATGTAGATCCCTGCGGTACACCTGCTCTAACAAGTAATGGCTCAGATAAAGCATAATGCGCTGTCTTGAGACATGTCTTTTGTTTTCTGTTTTTCAGATATGATTCGAACCACATAATCGCGGTATCACAAAAATTGTAATATTTCATTTTTGCTAAGAGTACGCCGTGGTGGACTAGATCAAATGCTTTCGTGAGATCCAGTAGTACTACGATTACTACATGTGAGTTATCTATTGCGTGTAGTACCTCATCTGTAACTTGTAATAAAGCTGTAGTGGTGCTAAAATGCTTGCGAAAGCCAGATTGAAAGATTGTTTAGAGAGCAGTACTATTAACATGATCAGTTAATTGCTGAAAAACTATTGTTTCCAAAACTTTTGACATAACTGGTAAGATGCTGATAGGTCTCAAATCGTTTAAGGATTTTACTGGATTTTTCTTTGCAAGGGGCACAACTTTAGCGAGCTTCCACGCACTAGGAAAACAGCCGTTGGAAAGCGAGAAGTTTATGACATGTGTTAGTGCGGCTAAGATGAAGGGCATCGCGAGCTTAAGCATTTTTTTTCAGTTACTCCATCAAGTGCAGCAGCATTAGATTTAATTTTATATACAGCCTTTTTCACTTCGTTTATATCCACAAGTTTTACATGAAAAGGATTAACAGAGTTTGGGAGACTTTGAGATTTAAATTTCAGTATTTGTTGATCAATGATATCTTCACTAGTAGCGAAAACTCGATGGGAGTTGACAAAGTGACGATTCACATCATTTGGAACGTTCAGCACTATAGGGAGAACAGGTAGAGTATTTTTATTGCACAAACCAAGTTCGCGTATTATTTTCCAGGTATCTTGTATGCTAACGCTACACTTTATGCGATGAAAGAAATATGCGACTTTTTCTTGCCGAACTATAGTTGATTTAAAATTACGCAGTGTCTTGTATTCATCCCAATCCTGTAGGGCTCTGGTACGTTTGAACTTTTGGTGGGCACGATCACGGAGTTTCATTAGTAGCTTTGTATTGCTTGAAATGTACGGTAATTTGCATTTAGTGATTTTCGTTGTTTTAATTGGAGCATGTACATCAAAAAGGTTTGTAAGAGTTTTTTGTAAAAAGTTTACTTTATCGTTTATCGACTCGCATAATCCGTCATCGTCCCAGTTTGTGTTTTCAGCATCACGGTAGAATAATTCCTCGTTGAAAGTGCCATAGTTCCGAAAACGAATAGTTTCAGTTGAGCGCCTAGGGATGCAGGCAGTATTGAGTACTACGAACGTGACACAATGGTCGGACGTACCAATGGGGGCTTTAACACCATATGACTGAATCATCTGGACACTGTCAGTAATTATTAAATCCAGTAATGACTCACTTAATTCAGTTATTCTAGTTGGCTCATCAATTAATTGAGTTAGCTGTAATGATTCCAAGATTGATTTTAAGTAAACAGTTTCAGATTTTTCTGGACAGAGTTGATCGGCATTTAGATCTCCGACTACATAAAGATTATCCACTTGAGGGTAGAGATCTGTTACAATGTCTTCAATAACTGATAGTTCACTATGTGGTGTACTGGGTGGCCTATATAGCGCAGCAATGCCTATTGAAGTGAGCTTAATTTAATAATGACGTTGATATATTCTATGCGATTAAAATTAGAATCTGAGTTCAGAGTTACAGTTTTAAGGTCCAGGTTCTCTAGATAGTATAATATAATTCCACCAGCTCTAGATCCTCTATCTTGACGAACAACGGAGTACCCAGGTATTTGAATTAAGTCCGTGTTTGTAGATTCATCGAGCCACGATTCTGTTACAATAAATACGGCACATTGTGTTTCATTAATTAAGTATCTAACTTCATCTATTTTCGGTACCAGAGAACGAACATTGGCGTGCATAATAGTAAATGCTGATTTTAGATCCGGAATGTTACAACTTATACCGCCTGTATTCGAGTGAGTAGAGGTATGGAGCTTCCACAATTTATTGTCTTCGTTACCCATCATCATACCCAAACTTGACTTCAGACTCTTAATTCTAACTTTGGCTCAGCACCTAGTTCTCCAGTATATTTGTTAAATACAAAAGTACACATTTTAATTCCACACAGTCCTATAGCCATTGTAATGAGTATCCTCGGTATTAAAGAGAAATTTAAACATGATAATATATATATATATATACAATAACCTATGAAAACAAGTAATGCTGGGCTGCACATATTAGAGGAGAGAGAGAAATAAGATATACTATAAAATAAAGAAGGTATGGATACTATACACAATCTTGACCAGTACACAAAGCTTATTCTTTGCTGCGTAATAAGTTTCTGAAAGCTCCATGGTTGTAATGCCTTGTAGCGGTTAGAAAAAAACAATGATTACAAAAGTAAAAAAAAAAGGAAAAATACACACGTTTTCATTTCATCGCAAAATCGCTGGTCCAGTTGTTCTAACAGTAATATAATATATTGCATGGCACTATAGTCTCGATGCAGGAGTTTTACGATTAAAAATACGAAAAGTCGTTCTTACCCTTAACAGAAATGCAGTTTCTACTATAGCATTTACCAGTGATGACTGCTAGGGAAAATAGCATTAT
Organism: Lepisma saccharinum; assembly: GCA_022664845.1. NCBI lineage: Eukaryota > Metazoa > Arthropoda > Insecta > Zygentoma > Lepismatidae > Lepisma > Lepisma saccharinum. The sequence continues at coordinate 73,095 of JAGDQP010004024.1, read as the reverse complement.
TGTAACTGCTATTTCAAAAATAACAACATATAGCGGTGATCGTTGCTATTACTGCTAAGGAAATGTAGCAGCTTATACAACATGATACCATGACAAGATTACCGGTTTAGGTTAAAATAACGCAACTTAGATACAAAGGCACAATCACGTTATTATAAGTCTAAGGTATAATCCTTCGTATCAATAAAAGTACAGCACTCATCATAAATGCAAAACATATTTACAGGACCCTAAGTGGGCTGATATATATCCAGTGTGTAAACCCTTGTACAGAAATCACACATTACAGATTGTCCATCTGCGATTGATTTGTTACGTAGTCGCGCTTGCCATCGAGCAGAATTACGATCTTCCCATCAATTGTATACACATTTTTGGATTCGTAATTAGAAATGGGTTTTTTCAGAACCTGCAAACGAGCAGAACACAAGGCCTCACATATCACAACACCTGTATAGTAAAAACAGACGATCGTGCATGGTAATTGGTGAATTTAACAAGAAGCGGCCTTGGTGTACCGGCTTTTTTTTACACCTACTCTATGCGAACGACAAATGTCACTTGCACTTAAGGTCACACCTAGCTTCTTCTCAAATACTTGACCCGCAACGTTGTCAGTATTCTCGCCTTCTTTTTCTGCAAGTCCGAAAAGTCGTAGACTATTCCGGCGTTGGTTGCTCTAGGTCTTGCACATTTTCTTTAAGTAGTTCTATTTCTTTGTCCCATGTACTTAATTCCTTGCGCAGGTCGTCAGCCAGATCGCTATTGAATGTCTCTCTTCAAGTCGAGCAGCGACTATCTTCATTCATTCATTCAAGGTCATCATCCGACCCTGATTTTGGGAATTTCTGTGAAAAGAAATATTCCCATCTAAAGTGAATCGTCCTGATAATAAAGGTTAGAAGAGAGTGGTGAAAAAGTTAGTGCTATCAAGAAAGGAATGTAAATTAAAATGAGAACAGGAAAAGTAACCATAGGAAAGTTATAAGGAAAAGTGAAAAATGTGCTATTAAACTATTACCGGTATAATTGACAGGTGAGATCAAGTCTGTGTAAACATAGCAGGAATTCAAATTGTAATTTGGTTCGCATGCAAAAATAGAAAAATTTGTTGCCATATGTCCCAATTATTAAAGGAGGCGATCATAGAGATATTGATAGGTCCTGTATAACACTTGTTTAAGACAGTTTGGTATAATATATCTCGACCATGCTGGTATAACGGACATGCCCAAAGAAGATGATCCAGAGTACCATCAGGTGCGCCACAGGAGCAGTCTGCATTATCCTGGAGATGATAGTAATATCGACGTTTAGGTGTGAGCGCCACATTTAAACGAATGCGAAGATACCATATAGTTTCAGTTTTAGTCATGGGCCATGTTTTCCAATGGCAGTCATATGGATAAGTAGGTTGAATAGTAGCATAGAAATGCATATGTTGTGAAGTATAATTGAGCCAGTATTGTTGAATACACAGATGGCGAAGGTGGCGAAGAGTATTGTGATAGCTATTATACGGTAACGCGACTGTACGTATAAGTGGAGATAAAGCACCTTGTTTGGCCAAGTTATCGACATAAATGTTTCCTGGAACACCATTATGACTAGGTGTCCAGACTAGAGAATATGTAAAGCCCTCTGAGAATGCTTTGTAAAGAAGTTGCTTGACGTTAAGTAAAGCCCAAGATATATGGGAATTCCATGGATTAGTCTCGAGTGCTGTAAGGACACTGGCACTATCACTGATAATACACACTGGTGAAATGGAATGTTTTAAAGTATATAATAAAGCTTGTCGAATGGCAAATAGTTCTCCATCAAACACTGTGGCATTTGAAGGCAAGCGATAAAATGCATTAACATGAAGAGACGGTATATGATACGCAGCTCCTGTATTTCCATTAGTAAGCTTTGAAGCATCCGTGTAAACTTGAAACGCTGCCGGGAAGTGCTGCTGCAAATAATCTTGAAGGATATTGTTACTGATAGTCGGAATAGTATCACGGATACGTCGGGAAGGAAAAGGAGGCCAGTATATATTAGGTCGATAGATGACGTGATAGTAAGGAAGTAAGTATATGGGTAGAAGATGAAATTTTTGTACATGAAACTGAAGACGTCGGAGTTGTTGATAACTGTGAAAGAGGTAAGGTAGTTCGTGGAAATATATGCGGGTTGAGGCCTTCTGAGTAAGTTCAAGCTGATATTGCAATTTAGGAAAGAGGGAATGTGTGGTCCAACGTTGCAGTTTTAAAAGGAATTTGTTACTGTGATATTCTGCTAAGATGTGATACGGCGCCACGTTGAGTTCAGCAAAAACTCCTGCTTTTGGTGGATTAGGTGGTAGGCGGAATAAACGACGGAGTAGTTGATATTGAAGAGATTCCAATTGCTTGAGTCGAGTAGAGTGATGGGGAAGGTAAATGTTTCCATATTGGAGTTTAGCCATGTAAACAGTAGAATACAGAGTTAATAATTTTTTTGTGGTGGCACCCCAGTTCTTGCCAGCAATATAATTGCTAAATTGGAGAAATCCGGTGTGGAAGTGCTGTAATGTCTTGATATGTGCCATCCAGTTTAATCGAGAATCAAAAGTGATGCCAAGATATTTAAGAGTTGACACAGTCGGAATGGTGTGGCCACCAAAAAGAAGTCGAAGTTGTGGTAATATACGTTTCCTGCCGAATGTAATACATTTGGTTTTGTCCAGATTAAGTTCCAGGCCGGACTGATATTTCCAGTTGTCAAGAAGTTGGAGTGCAGTACTTAATTGGCGATGAGCAAGATCGGAGTCATCAGACACATAGTAGATTAAGATATCATCCGCAAAGGTAAGTGCGCGAACGTGATGTAATAATTGTTGATGTATCTGGCGTAATGCGATGTTGAACAGTAATGGTGAAAGTAAATTTCCTTGAGGCAAAGACATCGAGGACGTTCGAAACTGAGAAACAGCATTATCTAGAGTCACTGCTATTTTCCTATCTATTAACAAGTTATGTAATAATAGTAATAATTTCGTAGGTATCTTGAGTGCAGTCAGTGTAGTAAATAAATAATGTAAACTTAAGGAATCATAAGCCTTTGAAAAGTCAATAGAAACAGCGTAGACACATTTACGTTGGAGGATAGCATTCCATATATCCGTAATGAAGAGTGCTAAACAATCATGAACTGATCTGCCTCGGCGAAAGGCTGGTTGAGTTGCCGGAAGGAGATGAGAATGTTCACACCACCATTGGAGCCGATTGAGTACCAAGCGTTCAAAGATCTTCATAATACAGGAGGCCAGGACAATAGGCCTATAGTTTGTGGAAATTCCGGGTGTTTTTGATGGTTTGAGAATAGGTACTACTATATATTGTTTCCAGGTGTCCGGTACATAGCTACTAGAGTAGATCTTGTTATAGAGATGGAGTAGAAACCGGTGGCCAATGTCCGGAAGATTTTGCAGATGGTGATATTGAATGCCATCCAAACCAGCGCTGGTAGATCGTCGCGCACGCAAGGCAAGTTGTAATTCTGTATAGGTGAAAGGAGCATCTAGAAATTCATCCGAAATATAGGTAGAGGTAAGAAGAGCTGTATAATTATACTTCGCCCACGCAGGAGTGAGTGAAAGATGAAATTGCTGAACCCAATCAGTACCAAGAAATGTGTCCAAGTACATACTAGTAGAAGAGCGACGAGTGAATTTTCTTGCAAATTTCCAAAGCGCTTGTAAAGTAATTGAAGTGTCAGCATTTTGAAGGAATTGATTCCAGCATTGGCGTTGTTTTAATTTAAACCAGCGACGATTATTAGTTTGGAGATTTTTAATATATAGATAAGTCCGCAGATCTTGACATTTCTTATATTGGGCATAAACTTTTCGAAGTTTGTTGATTTTTGCCTGACAGGAAATATCCCACCAAACCGGTTGTAGTTGACGTCGAGGCGAAGTTGAATGTGGAAGCCGAGAATTTTGTAATGCTGTTTGAATAGATTGCAGTAAATGAGCATTGTTCTTAGCTATATCAGGTATCCATGGTGCTTGTAGAGAAATTTGAAGATGCTGTTGATAGGATGCAACGTCATAAACTTTAGATAGATATCTGCGACATGGAAAGAGAACAGGAGATTGCGTAGGGAGAATAGGGCCTGTATTTAAAGTGATAATGAGTGGCGAATGATCACTGCCATAGGATGGAGGGAGTACATTCCATTGAGTGTATGGAAAAAGTGATGTAGAGACAAAGGTTAAATCTGGTGCGCTGAAAGTGCAAGGATACGTCGCCAATCTAGTAGCTGTTCCATCGTTCAATAGTACGAGGTTAGTCTGTGCCAGAGCTGAAACAATATGATTTCCGCGAGTGTCGTGATGGTTGTAACCCCAGCTAGGATGTGCAGCATTCAAATCGCCTCCGACAAGCGTTGGAGTAGGCAGAGAAAGTAAGGTACTCCAAAAATTGCGTGGAAGAGAAGCACTAGTAGGTGTATAAGTATTAATCACTTGTAATCCATTGACGTCAATACCCAACGTATGATAATTAGGCCCATTAAGTAGAGGTGAAAGATTGAGGCGAGAGAAGGAGATTCCTGGTTTGACACCAATGGCAATCCCGCCATAATTATCGTCTCGGTGTTGAAACTGCCAAAAATATGGATGAACTGATATAGAAGATTGAATATTAGTCCAAGTTTCTTGTAACAGAACGATATGTGGTTGAAATACGTGAATTATGTGTTGTAAGTAATGGCGTTTAGCATACATACTTTGAATATTCCATTGTAGAAGTACTAGGTTGTTAGGCCCCATAAAGTAGTATTTAAAAGTTCTAACATATCAATAATGGTTTGTTTAGTAATGGAATATTGACCGTCATCTAAAGTGATAGAGTCTTCCATGGAGATATCCTCTTCCAGAGTAGCAGCAGGTCGACGGTGGCCCTCGAGAATCTTGCGAAGTTGTTGTTTAAGAGAACGTATTTTAGGTGATAAAGGTGTAGAAGCATGGGAATCAGAGGCTTCAGGATGTTTGGAGAGATTAGAAGCGATAGAAACTGCCTCCGAGCTAAGATTAGGAAGGAAATGCGAAGGCGTTGACGTCTGATAAGGACGACGACGAAAAACTGGTGATGTGGATTGAGATGAAACTGGTAAACGAGTAATAGTACGACGAGGAGTTTTCGCAATCCTTCGTTCACGAGGAGATGCGATGTCAAATTGATGCGGCTCACCTGTGGCAGCTGAAGATTCAATGTCCAAGACCGTAGAAATGTGTCGTTTACTCGAAGTAGACGAATTAAGTTGTTTAATACCAGCCATTCGAGGTTTATGTAACTGCGTGGTATCTTCAGAATCAAGAGGAGGAAAAGTGGAAGATTGTTGTACAATAGCAGTATAAGGTACCGGAAGCGTTTGAAATGACCCTTGTACAGTAGGGCCAGATTGCAGTAATTGCATATATGCAGCTGGAGAAAGTGTTTTAAGATAGTGTTTGGCCTCATTGTAGGTTGTATTGTGAACAGCCACGTATTTTTGAATTTGTTGCTGATACTGATGGTGTTCACAGGTAGAATGTCCAATCATGTGAGGACCAGCACAAGCAAGACATGAAATATCGGACTTACAAGTATCCATAGCATGAGATTCACCACATCGTTTGCAACGCTCATTGCCTTTGCAGAGCGGTTGACGGTGTCCATAATGCCAACATTTAGTGCAAAGTTTCGGTTGTGGTACATAAATATGCACAGGTAAGTTAACATAATATAACTGAACATCTTGTGGTATACTGTGACCCTCAAAAGTAATTACTACCGTTTGAGTGGGTACTCGTTCTTTGATTCCTTGGGTGAGTTGTGTGCGAAAGATTCGACGCACCTGAAGAACAGGTTGAGTACTATGAATATTACGAAGGATATTGTCATCACTCACGTCGGTGGCAACTTGTTTAATGACACCTTGTCGGGTGACGGCATATGAAGGAATATATGCTTGCCATGCTTTATCGTGCAGGACGTCATGAGTAAGAAAAGCATTTGCATCACATCCAGTGCGAAAAGTTAGTTTAAGAAGGTTTCGGCCTACCGGTACAATATTTTGCAAGCCCGCAATACGAGATTCAAAAAAGGTTTTTCCATAAGTCATAGGATGAATAATGGTATTTACATTGCATGGAGTAACATGTACGACATACGGGTAAGTACTGTACTCGTTATAATGGTACACAGGACGGTCCGTGCCAGAAGCACGTGGAGAAGATCGAGGCTTCTCAGAACCATCAGAATGATTTGATTGTATTGGAGATACATTTTCATGTCCTAAATTGAGAGTTTGGCGTGGAAGATTAAGATGCTGGTCATTAGTAGATGAAGAAGAATCCAAAAGCATATCTTGGTCTGTACTCAATTTATCAGGAGGCTCTTTATCAGGGTCCGCCATGATGGCGACCGTAAGAAACTTCACAACAACACTTAAATATTAGATCTCACCTGGATACCGTAATAGCACAAAACAGGAAAAATTATAAACTAGTACACTAACAATAAAGAAATTATCAGGACGATTCACCTAGAAAAATGCTGAAGACACTCCGTTTGTAGTACAAAATACACGTCCTTCACCACTCAATCCTAGTTTCAGAATCAGCGACTATCTTCGACACTGACTCTATTACAGAGTCTACAATCAATTGCATGATTTCCGGCGTTTGAACAGCACTTTTTTTTTTAACTTCTTCACAAATTTGTTTCACAAGGTCTCTATTGCTTGGGGTGCCCGGTGACCTGGATGAACTTGAAGGAGTAACACGCTTAGGTGGCGCCATAGTTATATTTGATAGTTTCACCAAATATATAATTGGAAATAAATTGTTTCACTGTGCACTATATAACACTTGGTGATTTATGAATTAGTTTGTGTTAAAACATAGCACTAATAGTTGCCTATGATTAAGAATATATGAATAAACTGGGAGCGGATACGATCTTTTCAACTATTCTTCCGTCATCTTGTACAAAGTAAACTACGTTTTGACCGCTGATTTCAAACATACATGACCTTAGATTATTTTTATAACTTGAACTTCTTGAAAGTTTTAATTTTTGAAATTGCATAGAACTAACTTTATTTCATTTCATGATTATTTTTTGTGTGTGGTGGATAAACAAAGTGGGTAAAACCAAACACACCTAGGAAATGTACTACTTTATGTGCTTCATGTAAAACTTATTTTGTGCGAGTGCATATAAATTTAATTTTGGTTAATACTGGTCTAAAATTTATTTCCAACACTATGATACATGATTCACCACCATTAGCCATTAACTCATGACCAGAGCTAAAACCGGGTCACTTTGGTTATCCGGTCTGACTCAGTCTGGGAATTGTAATTAACTGAATTTCGAAGTCATATTTTATGTATTCTGGGGGTAGCATCTTTGGTCCTGGTCACCCCTGAAAGAAACACTGTTCAAACGCAAGGATTATTAAAAACTTTACTTTGTCCTCCGGGATACCGGGTCTAAATCGGGTCACCTTATTAGGCAGGGTCTGAAGCCTAGAACCGGTGGCCCGGTCCAAAACGACCCGATTGACTCAGTGACTCATTTCAGCTCTGGTCATGTCTATACCCTGTCTTTTGAACTGTATATGGATAAATTCCTTTTTTGACTAATTATTTACATTTTCACTGGAACCTCCTCCTCCTCCTTCTTCTTATTTGAACGTAATATGTTAATTTTTCAATACAAGACTGAACTGAACTGGAAGTTTCTTGTCAGTGATAAGTAACTGTACTTTCAACGAGCTGTTCTGTTCAACAGTTCCGTTTTTATGAACCTCTCCATAACTGGATATAACAAAATACAAAAAAAGAAAAAATGAAATTCATTATGGAAACCTGCACATAAAATAAAGAGCGAACTTATATATTATTCTAGAACAGCAACCATCTCATAAACATGTAGCATTTTGTAACATCTCATAATAATCTAGTTACAGAAACTTCTAATAAATTAACACTTTTGGTAGTATGGTCCCCTTTCCTTTAAGTTTTTAAATGCGCAATTTCTGTATCCTATTTTCACTAGTGAAATCCGTGAGAAAGTGAGGGTAACTACTCTACTTCACCTCCTAATCTTAACCCATTACTCATGATCATAATATGGAGGCAAGATAGAGATATGGTGATTATATAATTGCATAAGTGATCAATCAATCCATAACTGCTTATAGTGTATAAATGGTAAAGTCTAATTAATTAATACTTATAATTGAATTAAAAAAATAACTTTATTATTCAAATTTCATGCTTGCACGCATATTGATCTTGTATTGCTATTGGGTAATTCTTTCAACTAATTTTGTTTATTTTTTAAAGACCTATAATTTACATGATTTAAAAAAGTTGTAATAATTTGATACATCACATTTTTTAATTTGTATATGAAGGTGATGAGAGGTTCGTAAGCCAATGCATTTTTTACCCAGTGCGAAGAAAGCGAGAAGAAGCAAAACTGGACCGAAGTTCGGCGGTCAGTTGTTTGAGACAGGGGGAAGGGAAGAGATGGGAGAAATGCCTCTAAGCTATATATGTCTTGCAAGATATCTTCTGTCCTTTCAAACCACAAATGTTCTTGTTGTTTTCTTGATTTTTAACTTGGCGGCGATCTTGACTTGTTTGGTTAAGGATATTTACCCCATCTTCCATCAAAATTTGCGCTATTCTACTAATTGTTGTTTTCTAGAGATCCTCCTTATTCCTTAAGTATGTTCACTTTGATATTGTTTTTTTTAAGTCACTGTTCTGGGTTTTATATTCAGGTGTGTGAATCAATAATTCTCATATGTAATTTTTTTAAATAAATTACATTGTTCTATTTTTTTGGTGTCAAATGCGGCACTTTACAAATTAGTACTTAAATAGATATACTTGAACATTGTGATATTTGCATTTTGATTATAGAAAACTGACTTATAACTAGAATGAAGGTTTCTTTTGTACACATGATTAATTGAAAATCACTGATTTCTTTTAACTATTGACTAAAGGAGATATCAGATGAAGTTTTTTTTTTTTTGGAAGTTAAATTTACGGAGTTTTGTTTTTGTAGTGTTTATAAGTAAACTTTCTTCTTTATTTTGGTATGATTAGTCTAAAAGTATTCTTTTCTAAATTATTATAGAGTTTTTTTTATTTTTTTCTGAGATAAGACAGTAATAGGTATGTAATTTTGTTGGAAGGTTGATGAATGAGGTAGTCTATGTTTAATGGAAGCTGATGATGAGATCTGATGAGTTTTTTTAGAAATGGTAGTCTAAATGGTTCGTGTAATGGGCATTGAAAGAAAATGTGGGTAATTGTCTCTTGTTGTTGTTCAAAATTGCAATCACACAGAGGTGAATTGACTAATTTGATTTTATTGAGATGTTGGTTTGTAGTTACATGTTTGGATCGTAATCTTGTAATTAAGACGACGACCTGTCTAGGTAAATTAGTAGATGAAAACCAGGGAGTTTTAAGTTGGATATCTATATGGGTCTATCTATTTGGTTTGAAAGTTGAGGAGTGTTTTGTATCCATTCAATACATTTATTATGTTTTATTTTAACTTTATATATTAGATCTTCCCAGTGCACCTGAAGATTGTGAATTTCTACATAGTTCACTGCTTCTCTAGCAAATTTATCTACTAATTTGTTTTGCTAACAAAAGGAGTGACCAGGTATCCATGTAATGTGTATTTTTTTACCTGATTTGATTATAGTGTCATACAGATATAAAGTATTGATCAAGTAAGGTGATGCTTTGAATAATTTTTGTTCATCTCCATTAAGTGCTAAGATTGATGCCTGCGAGTCTGATAATATGAGAATTTTTGTAACTTTTAATTGTTAACAATATTTAAGTGCCATATATATTCCATATATTTCTGCATTAAAGATAGAGAAATTATTAGGTAGTCGTTTACTATCGTGAAATCTAAATGTTGGATCATAAATTGCTGCTCCTGTTCCATTTTGTTGTTTGGATGCATCAGTATAGATGAAGTGAAAATCTTTCCATTTGTCAAAGTAAAAATTCATATGTGTGTATTTTTTTTTATTGATGTATCGATGCGAGAGCTAGAAGTAAACTTGAGAGAGAATAGTGGAAGATTTCGTGTAGTTATAATTTCTTCTATTTCATTACGATAATCTATATAAGTAATGTACCAGTAATTCTTGTGATTTCTCTGATTAATGTTTCTTGTTTGAAAATATTATATTATTTCCTGGGTATATTTATGTGAATTGTGGTTAATAATTGATTCGTCTTTTAGAATGTTTTTTTATTATAATGTATTCTTTGCGAAATATAATGGGTAATATGCCAGATTCAGAATACGTGAATACATTAGGTGTACTGTTCATTAGTCCTAAAATTTAACGTAGTATTTTTCGTTGTATAATTTCTAATTTTCGTAGTTGAGTATTTGTTAAGTTGTTACAGGCTGTGAACATGTAGTCTAATGAACTTTGGAATAAAGACTTGTAAAGAAGAAGCATGGTTTTGGGTGCACCACCCCATTTATGAGTAGAAATAGCTTTAAATAAATTATGTATTTTGTCCGCCTTTTTCTTAATGTTAGAAATTTGTAAATTCCACTTTAATTTATTCGTAAACCAGATTCCCAAGTATTTTATCTGATTGCTTATCTGTAAATTGGTTAATCTGTTGCATTTGAAATTTAGTTTAGTGTTGTTGTTTGAAAAAATAATGATTTTAGACTTTTCTTGAGATATGTTAAGTTTGAGATTTTTTAATGACTGTATAAAGTTTTTGATCTTGTTTTCAAAAATTCTGAAGTTAATTGTGTTATGTTCTTCTGGATAATAAATAAAGCTTACATCATCTGCATAGATGATGAGTTCTCCAGGTAGATAATTAATTCTGGTTAAATCTAAGAGATATAGAGAATGGGCGATAAAACACTTTCTTGAGCCAGTCCATTATTAATCTCAATAACTTCAGTATATTTGTTGTTGAATAATATCTTTAATTTTCTACCTTTTAATAGAGTCCTTAAAAGTTTGATAATTTTGTAAGGGATTTTTAATTGTCGCAGAATGTCTAATAGAATATTGATATTAGTTTCGTTGTATGCATTTGAGATATCTAGAAAAGACGCGTATACTGATTTTTTATGCAGAAAAGCATTTTGAACGGCCAGGGAAATAGGTTTTAGTCCTGTTTGAGTGGATAATTTTTTTCTGAAACCTATTATATTATTCGGTAATAGTTTCTCTCCTTCTAAGTACCATTCTAATCTACGAGCGATATATTTTTTTAAAAAAAATGCCATACAAGGGATCAAAGTTATCGGTCTATATGAGTCGGCTTTGCTGAAATCTTTGTTAGGTTTGGTTAAAGGAATGATAATGTGGTGAGACCAGCTTGTAGGAATATTACTAGTCAGTATAATGTTGTTAAATATTCGTACTAAAATTTCTATGGCTTTTAAAGGAAGATGTTTCATAATTCTATATGTTGTCCCATCTTCTGCCGGAAGAGTGTTTTTAGTTTCTTGTATAATCTTAATAAGCTCATGAGATGTGATAGGGGTGTCAAAAGCTGATGCATGTTTAGAAAGAGATGTTAAAAAGTTATATTTTTCTGGTAACTCACTAGGTTGAGGAAGGCTGGGAGCAGTTAATCTGTTTATGTAATCCTTTTGCCAGTTTTCATCCAAGGGTAATTGTTTACTAGGAAGAGGAGATTTAATGTTTCGAATTATTTGCTACATTTGTTTTATTTTCGTTTGAGGGTCAATTTGTGCACAGTATTTTTGCCAAACTGTTCTTTTTGATTCTAGAAAGATTCTTTTTGATTCTGCTATACCTTTCCTAAGATTAATCCACTTAATTTGAGATGAAGATTTGTAATAGGTTCTTTGTAATCCTTTTCTATTGTTTTTTTGCTATTTCACACTTTTCATTCCACCAATGCAAAATGGGATATCTTTTTTTGACATATTTGGGTTTGTGTTGGGATGATAAAGTGAGGGCTAAATTTATATTTTCAATTAAAATATCATAGGTGATACTTTCTGAATTGATGTTTGTGAGAAATAGTTTAATGATAGTTTGAAATAAAATCCAGTCAGTTTTATTTTCTTTCCATTTTCTTAGTGATATAATTTTTTGTTTGTCAAATGTGGGTTCTGAATCGTTAATGTAACATGGTATATGGTCACTTGTGTACAAAATCATCTGCAGTTTCCTAATATGTGTTGTTAACTAGTTGTGGGTGTATTAAGATCCAGTCCAGTACTGAGGGATTATTTCCATTTTGGTGGTAGTGAGTTTTTCCCCTGAATTTATAAAGCATAAATTATTATTGTCATTCCATTCTTCTATTATCTTTCCTAAGTTATCTGAATGGTTATCGCCAAATAATTTTAGATGAGCGTTGAAGCCGCCCGTGTATATTGCCGGAGGAGGAATTTGTCTGCTTAAATTTTCCAGGTCTGCTACCGTTATTGTTTTAGATAAAGGAGTCGGTGGAATATATATATTGATAATTGATATAATCCTGTTTGCGAATTTTGAACTGATAGCTGTAACTTCCACATTCTTGTGTTTTATGAGATTAATATTTTTGTCTATTGCTATCTTCCTAAAAGGAATGGTTTCGTGAATGTAAATTCCAGAATTAATTAAGTTATAGTTATTAAAATTATATGTTAAATTATACCCTCTAATTCGATGTCGGTCTAATTGTTTGAGGTGTAATTCTGTGAGACATAAATAATTTGGTTTGATTTCCTCTATCAAATGCATTAAATGTGGTAATTTTGTATGAAAATTTTGAATGTTCCATTGAATTATGACTCCCATAGCTGCTAACAATTTTCGTATTGAATAATTCCCTTATTTTTCTGTCTCTTTTTTTATGCATTAAGTTGATTGTCTAATTCTTCTATGTCGTTAATTAAGTCTATTGCTTGTTGAGTTAGTTCTTGACTTTTGAGTAGGGTGTTCTTTAGATCTAGTAGAGAGGAATTAACCGTTACCATGTTATGTAATTGTGCTACGTGTTTAAATAGTCTTATTAACAGTGATTTTTGATGTGTAATATTATTACGTATTTTGGAGATAATGTCTAAATCTTGAGGAATTAATTGTGTTTTTTGGTGTTCACTTATATTCTTTTCTGTATTCTCTTTATGATTGATATGGATTTGTTATGGGAGTTCAGAAGTTGACGGGTGATTCAAGACATTGATGGCATTGTGTTCTGTAGAATCAGTATTTTGATACGTTGGTTGTGTTTCTGAGTGTATATCTTTGATAGAGAACGGCCTGAATGTTTCAGGGAGACTTTTTACTTTCTCCGAGTATAAGGGGTGAGAAATTGGCGGTATTGCCTTCCAACACCCAAAGTACCTGTTCGGATTTTTGGTGAAATTATTATTGGTTTGATTTACTGTATTAGATGTATGCTGTTGTCATTGTTACTGTTATGAGTTTTTTCGTGTTTTGTATTTGTTGATGATTCTTGAGGACTATTAGCCATATTGGGTATGTTTGTTAGTTTACCTTTAGTTATAATGTGTAATAATTGAGGATAATTACGAATGATTTTGTCGGTCGCTTCAGAATACGATATACCGAAATGCGAGACTTCTCTCTCAAGATCCCTTCTGTACTCTCTGTATGGGCATTTAAGGTCGGTCGAAGGATGATTTAATTTACAATTAATACATTGTTTATCGTTCAAACAAGGTGATGCGTGAGGTTGACTGCATTCAGGGCACATAGGTTTGCTTTTACAGTTGGATGAAATCTGTAGCAATTTATGCAGTGAATGATTGATCGTACTTTCGGTGAAACAGGTAACCGTGTGGGATGTATAATTACATGAGAAGGTAATGAATTGGTTTGGAAAACTAGATGTACTAGTTTAGTGGAAACTCGTGATATGTGTCTATCTGATTGATGAATTGCTTTGGTCATACGAATAGCACGAATAACCTTGAATTGAGGGTCAATACCTTCCAGTATTTCTTCCTCTGATAAATCCAAGCCCACAGGGAATACCAAACCATGTTTATAGATCAAAGATTGTGGAATTCTGACAGTATATTCTATTAATTGTAGTAGTGCCTGGTTACTGATAAATGAATTGGCTGAAATAGCGTTAGGAAAAATAAGCTTTAGTTGGTTCTTTCGCACAATTGCAATTTCTGTTGGCTTTACATTTAACTTTCGTAATTGGTTACATAAATTCATTTTACTTATTCCAGTGATATTGGTGTTAGTTGCGGTGGCAATGACTATACACTCTCCTTTATAATCATTTGGAATTTTTTTGATTATGGGGAGTTGCAGACCTGATCTAACCTGCTTGTCATTTACAGTTAGGGATTCATGCGCTCTTTGTGCTGGATCACTCTTAGAATTATTAACAGAAATATCCATAATTTTATTTTGATTCTGGTTGTTATCAGCTAATTGTAAGCCTTGATCATTAAGGGCTACAGGCTTGTCTTTACCATAAGAATTTGTTTGTGCCGTACCTGAGTCTTGCTTGCCTATAGTATTTTCAGGTGGGTCAGTAACCTGAATCTTACAACTACCTGAGTTAGGATTTTTTGTATTATCCTCGGCCTTGGGATAGTCTATTATCATATTAATGTCATTTGCTGAAGATGACTTATCTTTGTTATTGTGATTCACTTCGAGTTCTTTATCTTCAAGGGAGCTGTTTTGAGAAGCTTTCAGATGAGATTTTTCTGCACTACATTTTATATTATCCGATGAACTGGTTTTAAGTTTTTTATACGGCGTTTCATTATTGTCACTACCTTCCTCATTTTTATTTTCATTTAATAATCGGTTGTCATTTTGATGTGGAGTAAGAATTGACTTTCCACCAGTATTAGACTTAGGAACGGATTTGGCAGTTTCTATTTTCCTTGTTGGAAGACGACATGTTTTAAGCATATGAATGTTGAAATTCACCAATTACATGCAACGAACAATAACAGAACAACACAAAAATTATGCAAAACGTAAATAAATGAAAAATTACACCACTAATATACACGTCGGTTAGTTGTTTGTAAAAAATTGAAATAGTTAGGCCTATTTCCTATAGTGTTTAAGCCTACTATTAGGCTTATCACTGAATCTGATTGAATCAGGTAAAATTCTTTTGAAATATTCACTTCATACTACCTGCTGTTGAACACTGAATATTACTAACAAAATCTCACTATGTTTTGAAGGATCTCTAGGATAATGTAAGGCCAATACTTATTTTAATAACCGCACTGTTACTAAGATCGCCGCCATTTTCTCGATTCTCCCCCAAACCACAAATGATTCTTGTGGACCCTTCTTGGAATTTTTCCATGGAAGATGACAAGGAACCAAGTCATGAAAACCTTAGTCAAGCAAGATTTCGACTTTGTAACAGAGCCATCTGGATGTCGGCTGATGGGAAAAACGAAAATCGAAACTGTAACCCCGCTTCTTAAATAGTAGCTACTACTACATGCGTTTTCAATAAAATGGTTAAACCCTTTTTATCTATTGTTTATTTCAATAAAACGATAGAAAAGTTCAAGTCATCGAACACAAACTTCTCAAAATTTCATATTCCTGGATGCATAGAAGTTCATTTGAGCGGGGGGGGGGGAAATAATCTGAATTTAAGTTGAAAATTCACATCTCTTGAGGAGAGATACCCGACAGTTCATAAATTCGATTTGAAAAAAAAAAGTATGTTTTAACACACTCTCTCGTCCATAGAAAATCATTAGATTACACAGTAATCGAAAATTATGCTTTGACACAATCGTAGTGTTTAGAATTTCAAGTCCAAGATTTCTTGTTGATAAAATAATGTACAAATCACTGTTTTATACGCAGAAATATTAATAGCATAAACAAACATCCGAAACTTCTGACCCTTTCCAACTGTATCACTGTCACTATAAACGATGAGTCAGTTTCACTATAAGCACATTTTCCAAATTTCAATCACTTAACAAGGAAAATTTGAGTTTTTACATATTGTCGGTATTCTCAAGTTAACTATTTAAATTTCATAATACAATTTGAAAATTTATTCGGGTTTTAGCGATCCAGACAGTTTTGTTACCGGATGAAATTTTACTTAAGATTTGAAACGGAACCAAAGCCGACGAAACAGAGCGCAAATGCTCAACCAATACCGAACAAATAAAACGTGGTGAGCTCATCGAAATTAAACCAATTGCATGAGTAGCTAAAATAAATCATTTTATCAAATGAGTGCGTAAAGCACATAATTACCTAAAATAGTAAAACTATAATAACGTAAGGGAGAGAAACAGATCCGTTGACGGTCTGGCTTAACCAAATCATGGCCTTAAACATATGGAGGACCTACAATTTACACTTCCATGTTGGATAATTTTCCTTGCACTAACGAAAAATAGACGTCGAAACTTTTACACATCCAATTTTGAAGAACAAGAATAATAATTTTAAAAGATTGGTAATTATATTTGTAGTTTTGTGTTTTATTTACATTCTACTGGTAACAGATAGATAGATAGACAGTCTACTGACTACTCTTCGGTTAACCACATCAGGCGAAATATTTCGATTAGGTTTATTTTGTAAAGTTTATAATTGTCAGATGTTGTTCGTCAATAACAACCCTATTGTGTGTGTAGTGTTTGTTTATGTGAAGGATATTAGTGCAAATATTATGCTAAAGTGTGTGGGCATAATGGATTCTGGAGGGTAGCTAGCTTCAGGTAAAAATCTCGAAGTAATATTTTAAATATGTACACACATTATTGTAAAATTGTTGTATATTTGGTGGTATTAGAGGACATGCAATTTTGGACGATGAACTCGAATGCATTTCATAATTATTGGAAAGGTTATCGCTTAACTGTAAATGTTCATTATTGTGCTTGAACCTTTGCGGACAGAATTAAAACTGAGTTAAGAAATGAGACGTATCAGGAAAGATGGATTATATTCAACCGCTAAATCCTAAATACGAACACTAGTTTAGTGCATGCTCGAAAATTGGGATTGGTTAATAGAAATATTGACGAATGCTTTTAAGTAAAGTAGAATTAATAGAAATTTAACTGAATGTATTTTGTCAGGGTAAAATTAGAAGGCACTTTCCTTCTTCAGGCAAATATTATATAAAGTTAAGTTTGTATTTCTGTGCTTATATTTTTCAGTGGACGTAACTTTTGACGATTCTTAGATATCTGCACCCCACCTCATGATTTAAGAGTAAACGTTTAGTTAGATTTGGTTGGTTGGTATTAGAGATAGTATAGATACCTTGCAGCTTATGTAAGGAATATTATTAATACTCATTTTTACCCTTGTACATAAACAAAATATTAATGCTATTAATACAACAATGTAGTCATCTATACTCCTGCTTTACAATGCATTATAACTTGCCTATAATGCAATGCCTATCACACACACAATAGACATGGTCCAGGTAAGTAGTATTGAAGGATACAATCAACTCCATGTACGTGGGGGACTCGGTGGGTTATGTAGTAGAGCGCTTACCTCTAGTGCGTGAGGTTGTCATTTTGATCCCTGCTCATGTCATGTGGGCTTGTGGTGGACAAACACCATGTGTGTCGGTTTTCTCGGGGTTCTCCCGTTTTCTTCCACATTCTTCATTCCACCAATTCATCCCATCATCATCCATTTGGTCTGAACCAAAGTTGCCTAAGGACCGTTTTAATAATCCACGTAGGACGCCTTGATTTTACTTCTTTCGATTATGTCGAAAATACATTACAATTGAACTCAAAGTATAATTACGCCTTGGATTGGCCACAGCTCAAACTTCTGTAGCATATAATACTGTCAATATTTACGATTGACTCCCAATTGTGCTTGCCAGCAAGCTATAGGAGATATCAAGTACATCAGTTTCTCCTGTCAATCTTTTAAGTACTTCTTTCAGAGATTTATTGTGTTATCTTTTTCTCTGCTTTACATATGGACCTTTTTTCTCTTTCTTTGATACTAGCTACTGCTCAATTCAACCTTCACAGTCTTTTTTTTATAACACTATTATGATGCAAATACTATGATATTTTAAGATTATTATTTGTTCGTACTTTTCTCGTATTCTTTTTCACATCGTGTATACACTTCACGTTTCGTATGTCATTACTACAAAAACATGTCCCTTCTTAATGGGATACCTGATATGATTCTATCAAGTTTTACGTCGTACAACAGCCTTCGCCGTTATTTTTTTGCACTATTTTCTGTGAGCACAAATTATATTTATCAGTGTTTCTGAGCTATTGACTTTCGGACTGATCGTATCTTTTATTGAGATTTAGCACATAAATCTGAGACCTGTACTCGAATCTTTACAGTTGCCAACCGAAAGCAAGTGAACCGGAATTCGTGAACCTGTGACAAGTCCGGGTAAAGAAATGAACTCGCGGTGCAAAGTGAACTAAGTTGTGTAGTTTATTAGGCTGTTTCTCAATGCTAGGATAGGGCCTATATATTGAACAGCTGTATCACAGTATTATTTTCACTGTATTCAATCTCAGCCTTCGGAACATTCAGGGAGATTATCTGAAGTTGGGACGTAAGAAGTTTACTATCTCATTGGAACGAATCTGTTTATATTACTTGAGAATACGCAGGTTTGTTCGACATGATTTTTTGAAAAGTATTCACGTAGTTATTTTTAACACGTTCAGTATGAAACTAGAATTAATTTCTACATCTTTTGAAATAAAGTATAGAAGACATTGTTGCTTGCTTTTACTTGTCTCGAGGTTGCCGTATCCAAGACACGAACCCGGATTTCCCAGTTACCGGCAGGGAATTCTATTCACAATAAAATAGGGTAACTTTGGGGAAGTTGAACCAACGTGCTACTTGCACAAGATAAGAAACTTCAATATGTAAGTTCAACTCTCCTCCAGAAGTGAAGACAGATGAAAGAAGAATTTAATTGGTGGAAGAGATTTTTAATAATTTCACTCGCTTTTATTTAAACAACAACATCATCATTGTACCACCGCGGCGTGGCCAACCTTCTATGGAATCATATTTATTTCGTAGACTCCATCCAATTATCTTCTGTTAATTTCTTACAGAATCATTACATACGCTCAAAGTGATAACGTATAAGTTCCTATGCTTTTATATTTCTTTACCTGCATGTGAATCGAAGGAGTACGTTTTTTTCATTACTATGTGTATTTAGTTCGATAGGTCTCATTTCCACATTCTCCAATCTGACCCAGACACAAGATCAGTATTCCCCACCAAACCGAGATTAGTTTTTCAACATCCACCTAATCTTAGAAGCATCTTGGTCCGTACGAATCTTCCTCACCACCACCTCCAAACCGGAGCCAATACATGCAAGAGACCCAGATATAAGGTCTGCTCCATTTTCATCACTTCTCCCAAAGTCACTATCAATACTGCTAATGGCCGGTACACCCTAAATCCCAAGGGTACATACCACACATCTAATGTTATATACATCCTAACCTGTTAGTTCTGTGATGCCTTTTATGTGGGGGAAACAGGTGGACCTCTCAACATTCGTATTAATAGCCATCGCCACTTTTGCACTATTAACAAACAGGATGCCTCACTTTCCTTAAACACCGAGTCTCACAACACTAATTTTGACCTACCTTTCCTGGTTCCCATAATCCACATTTTACCCCCTACGACCAGCACCTCAACACGCCGTCTGTGGGAAGGGGCCTTTATTCATGGTTTGAGCACGAAAATGTATCCTGGACTTAATCTTCAATAACTCTGATCCGTTTTCCAAGGTTGGCAAACACCTTTTTTTTTTTTAATAAAATAAGAAAAACAACAGTTTTTTTTGTTTTAAACCAGTTTTTATTTTTGGTTTAAATACTTCGCTTTATTTATTTATATTACATATGAATAGAAATAAGTTTGTTTCTTCTTAATGTCCTTATGCAGCAGCGGGGTTATGAAGGGCGAGACCTACAGCTACAGCTTAAAGTGGAATCAGAACCACTACTTGGTTTGTACTTGAGAGAAACTGTCCTCCACCTGGACTCGAACCCGGGACCCCTTCATTACAAATGCGATGAGTCTGTGAGTCTACCGACTCATCCACGAAGGACACCTGATAGAAATACTTTGTACTGATCTTGCATACTTGTGAATATAATTATTAAGAGTCATTTCAGAACGAAAAGATACACACCTGCACAAGTGAATTCACTGTATAAAGTTATACTCACTAACTAACCGTATGGCTTACGGAACCCGCAAGTTCATCGCTGCAATAACATACGTTCGCCATTGGATTCCATCCTGGGCAACATCAAGCCAGTTTTCATCACGAACCTTTACTTCTCGAGTTATACCATTAATAAAATAAATGAACATTTTCGAAAGACTAAAGAGTACAGATCTAATTTAGTTCAAGCTAGTTCACTGAGTCATAAATACAACAACGTAATTTGCATATCAATAAAAGAAGTGAATAAAGATAGTACGAATTATTTGAGTTCACTCTGGCTCTGAACCATCATACATATACATACAAAAAATACGTTTGATTTTAATAAATTCGTTTCCTGGGGTTTTTATGAGAAAACATCTTGTATGGAATTTCGGTGTATTTTATCATTACTAAACATTATTAGAACAAAAGAACATTTAGAATTTTTGCTTTGATTGCAAAATTTTGCACAATAATAGTAATGTACGTCACTGGATGCAGTTGATAAATTTTACCAGCTTCTATCAGTATATTTAAGTAAAGTTAATTTGGCTTCTCTATGAAACAACAGGCATTCAAGCAAACAGAAAGCTACAATGTAGTTTTGTTTCGTTTGTTTAGGCTTAACGTCCTGATGTAACAGCAAGGTTATGAAGGACAAGATCTGCTGCTTACAGTGACATCCGAACCACAACTCGGTTTGCACTTTGTAGAAATTTTGTGGCCCCATCGAGAATCGAACCCGGATTCCCTTGATTACAAGGTGAAAATGATATAAAATTAACGCAGATGGTTTAATATGTGGAATCGTCACCATGAAGTTCACACTATTTGTGGCATTTTTGCTTTTAACTTTTTTGTTTAAACCAATTAGTTTTTATGAAAAAAGAAAAAAACCTGGTTTAAACCAGTCAACTGTTCTCCAAACGATGCACCGTCCGCTACGTGTCGCTACTGTCATTCTAGTCATTTGTTCTATCCACATGTGTGCGTCTCTCTTCCTCTACAGCAAGTTTACGGCATTAATAACGAAATATTGCAAAAAAAAAAAAACTATGTAAATATTTGTGTTGTGTACGTGTGCGCGTTTATTTTTATACGGAACAAATAAGCTTTGTAAGTATTTTCCCTACTTTTTATCATAAATATAGTGCACAATTACACGTTTAGCACTATACATCAAAGTTACAAAAAATATTCGGTCTCAACCGTCCTCAGCTCTAGAGAAGAAAAAAGTTCACTGAGCATACGTGCACAATTGGAGGAGATAGAAAAACAAAATGGCGGACGTCCACATCAAAACAACTTTCGACGTTCCACGCGTGAGCAAGTACTGTTGGAAACGGGTTTTCGAAATGGTGATTTGTGTTGAAAATTGAGTAGGGTACAATAAATATTAATAAAAACTGGGACTCAGTAAGGGAAACATAGTCAGGGAAGTGGAATTCAGTATAGAAACCGCAGTCGGATAAAGTGGGACTCTGAGAGAAACAAACATCACCTTCAAATCTAAGGCACAGTCATGGGTAGGAGAATGGCCCCTTCCTAAGCCAACCTGTTCATGGGCAAGCTTGAACACTATTTCCTACAAACCCAACCGTTGACTCCTCTACTTTGGATACGTTTTTTGGACGATCCTAATGTTGTGGTCTCATTGTGAGGCCAGGCTCAAAATGTTTCCAGAACAGCTGAACCAGTTCCGTGTTGTCCAGTTCACTTGCTCCATCTCAAACACTATAGTAATTCCTTGATGCAGACATCATTGGAAAACTGCACCCTTACCAGTTCCATTCATATAAAACCAACCAACCACATGCAGTACTTACATTATTCAAGTTCCCATCCTTAGCACACCAAAAAAGCTATACACTTCATCCTTGCCCTTAAATTTCCACAACGCTTGATTTCCACCACCTCCGCAACCGTAACCTACAACTAAAACCTCCAGGAGGCTCTAATCCACCGAGACTACCCACTTAACCTTGTAACAAACAGATTCGACGTGCAGCCACACACACTCGACTTACTCATACTCCCAAAACCAACCCGAACTCTGCATTCTCACTTCCATATACTTCAATCTGACCCCGATACCAGATCTGCTTTTCTCACCAAGCGAGATTAGTTTTTCAGCATCCTCCCAATCTTAGAAACATCTTCGACCACACTAACCCTTCGTCCCCTTTACCTTCAGCTCCCACCCACAAGTGTAACAGCGTTAGATGTAAAACCTGTCCCATCCTTATTACGTCTCCATCTATCTTTATCAACACAGACAATGGCAACTTCTCCCTGCATCCCAAAGGAACCTGTCAAACCTCAAACGTCGTATACAGGGTGAACCCGAAAGATGTGGAAAAACTTCGGGAGGTGATTCCTGAGATCAAAACAAGAAAAAAAAAAAAAAAAATCCCTTTGGCAAATTTTCGAATTCTGCTTCGTGTAAGAGATACAGGGTTGCCAACTTGGAATCCAAATTGACTGTTGACAGTTGTAACTGAACAGAAAGATGTGGAAAAACTTCGGGAGGTGATTCCTGAGATCAAAACAAGAAAAAAGGTTGTCTGGCAAATTTTCGAATTCTGCTTCATGTAAGAGATACAGGGTTGAAAACTTGGAGTCCAAAATCGAGTGTTGACAGTTGTAACTTATTAGAAAGATATGGATACTGCGGGAAGTGATTCCAGACATCCAAACAGGAAACATGTACATATGAGCATCATGACAAACTATACTATCCATATTTTCGCAGACAGAGGTGTCTCAATAAGTAGGAGCAGCCTGGTAGTTGAAGGTTCTATCGCATGATCGCGACGATACGTCCCTCGGACGCAAGTTTCGCTCGTAACAATTAATGTGGACAACTACGATAAATGCCTGTAAGTCCCTGCAGCGCAGTGTCTTGTACTTCTTTCGTTCTCTTTTTGTTCCGTCTTAGTTTCACTTTTATTCTATATTTCAGTATTGTTTCTTTGTTCTCCCTTTCCCCTTCATCTCCATTATTATTATTATTTCCCCCTCTCCCCTCTCATTCTTTACCCTTCTGTTCTTTCAGGAAGGCTCTTAGTAACCTTCGCACTTCCTTCTCCATTTGGTGTTTTCTCCGACGCATCTAGTCATTTTCCCGCCTCCATAACCTGGCTACACTGTTACCCAGCATCAGTTGTCAAAATGACGTCTCCTTAACACTGAATATTTGAATAGAGAGGAAAGGAATTTTACTTACGTTGTATCTTGACGAGCATCACATACACAACAAGCAGCCGTAGCTCAGTGATGCAGTGCAGCGTTGGCATAGCATTCAGGAGGAACCTCAGTCACACCATTCAAATACCGGGATGGCACTTCCAACATAGGCCCTGGCCGACACCTTCCCGAATCTTTTCCCTATGCCTATCCCGACCTGAGTCTTAGATGTCTAAAGCCATAAACATTGAAAGGTCACGTGCACAATTACACACTTAACACTCTAGAGCCACTTAAAATTTTCGGCTTCTGCCATTCTCAGTTGTAGAAAAGTTTACTGAACACATGTGCACACTTGGAAGAGATTGAATAACAAAATGTCGGACGTCCACATCAAAAGCACTGAAGAGAAACTCGTTTTGGAAATGGTGTTATGTGTTGAGAATTGAGCCGGGTACATTAAATAATAATAATAATAATAACTGGGAGACGCAGCCAGGAAAGTGGAGTTGAGTATAGAAACCGCAATCGAAGAAAGTGGAATACAGTATAGAAAACGCAGCCAGAAAAAAGTGAAATTTAGTATAGAAAATGGAGTCAGAGAATGTGGAATATGGGATAGGAAACGCAATGAAAAGGGAGTAGGTTGCCGAGTCAATCACAGAAAGTTGGAGTCAGTACAGGAGACTAAGAAAAGAAGTGGAAGGAAGTTGGCTGGAAGTGAATGGACATGGGTGGAGGGGAAATGTGGGTGTAGACGTAGAGAATAAAAATGTTGCTGCAGGTTTAGACCAGGTTTCAGTTTTGCTCTCAAGCCCTGAACGAAAGCTCCTTCCCAGAGATGACGTGTGGATGTGTTTGTGGTGCGGGATAGGGTACGGATTTGAATTATAGCTATACGGAAACTGTCATCGAAGTCAGTGTTACGCAGTTGCGTGTGTGAAGACACTGGCGAATCGGTCTCTTGGTGACGGAAAAGTGGCGGTGATTATTGATTCAAAGGACAACGTGTTTCCCCCCACATAGAATGCCGGGCAGAGTGTGCAGGTTAGAATATATAATACGTTTGAGGTTTGACCGATTTCTTTGGGATGTAGAGTGAATTTGCCGTCGGCTGTAGTGCTGATAGAAATAGTTGGAGACGTAATAAGGGTTGGACAGGTTTTACATCTAACACTGTTACATTTGTGGGCGAGAACTGAAGGCAAGTGGGACGAAGGGTTAGTGTGGATCAAGATGTTTGTAAGCTTGGGAGGATGCTGGAAAACTAATCTCGGCTTGGTGGGAAAGATAGTTCTGAAATTCTACATGAGAAAGCAGAATTTGTTTGATCTTGGTAAGTTTAGGACGAAATTGAGTGATTAAGCTCGGAGGAATCGAGTTGGTGTTGGGAGTTGAGTAGGTTGAGTATGTGTGGCTGCACGTCGAGTTTGTTTGGTTTCGAGGTTAAGTGGGTAGCCTCGGTTGACTAGTACTAGCCAGGGGAGTAGTGAATAGCTTTTTTTGGTGTAGTAAGAATGGGAACTTGGATAATACAAGTATTGCATGTGGTTGGTTGGTTTTATAGAACGGAACTTCTAAGCGCGTTGGATAAGTAGTAATATGGGAAGGTAGATGTAATACTTTAAGGTATATTTTGGCTACATTATTTGTAGTCATTCTTTTCTTCCGATGTAGTTGCCTTTAGTAACGAGATTCAATACGAAGTCATAGATGACTTGTAATTTGGATAATTGGAATACCTAATGAAGGAAGGAAGAAAGGATTCTTCATATATATTTCTCTTAAATATATCTACACGAAGTTTATGAATTATAAGTAGATATTACTATGATATGTCTAATGGGGACGTTTTCTTGTGGAATGAAAAATTCCGACGTACATTTAGTTCAATTGTCTTTTATTTTTAAATACTAGTAATAGTCTGTTGGTACCAGTAAACATGGTCCTAGTTTTCATGAAGAATATATGCTTGACAAGAAAGAAGTCGTTGGTATTTGTTATCCGTACAAAGGCTGGGCTTTAGATATCCCTCGAAGTAAAGTCAACGGAGGTTGTCTATACGAATCAGATGTAGTGGACCATTCTCCCATTCTCATCTAGATAGACTTAACCAGGCTACAACATAATAGGATATGATATATAAATACTTGTTTTACGATTTTGAGCAGGGACTTCAAGATCACACGTAAGTAATTTATAAGTAGTCTTCCTTCATTTACTATACATATTTTTCCTGTGTGCAAAACGCGTCATGCATGATGTGTAAATAAGAGCATTTTTAACGGGTAACTTAAAGATACACATACAAGTAATTTATCATTGGTAACAGTCTGCTAGACCAATCTTTCTTTTGACAGGAAAATTTAACTGGAAAGGAAAAAGAGTGAGTGTGGATGAAATACTAGTGACTATTACTTATGACTAGTGATCTGACCTTTGTACGAATGCTATCTCTGTATTTTCAGTGTTGTAAAAAGTAAGCAGAACTTGACATTATCCTTATCAAACAGGTTTTGTGACTAGTTACGCAAAGAGAAAGGAAAAAAAAAAGCACTGAACAGCGAGTGAACTCTGATAATAAAGAGGTTATTCAACTCAGTATCTTCCAAAGTTAAAACAAATGATAAAATTTCTTTTAAATGCTCTTATGTAATCTGATATAAATATAATTCGTGTCATGAACTGCAATAGGGAAAAAACGATGGTTTTACATACGAAGGGTGTCTGGTTTTACATACGAAGGGTGTCTGGTTTTGTTCTTTTCCGTTAAAGTAATAGACAGGTAGAAATAAGAAATATGCTTGGAGTGTTATTGAGTATTGATTTTTTTTGTATTGTTGCTTTGCTAGAGAATAGTATTGTTCCCCCAACCCTTAAAGTCGTCTAATGAAGAAGAATTTTGTGCGAATATAAATCAGGGAAGTTTTTTTTTTTTTTTTTTTTTTAAATTTAGTAGAAGCTGTGGTAGGATGAACGGATGTTACCATGGAGCAGAAGCTGTTCATGTTTATGTGTCAGTCGTGTTTTCTCATTAATTATTTTATGCATATACATTTTCTACTTTGTTTGACGTCACCGGTAGAGACAGTTCATTTAATTGACAAGTAAACTCACAAAATGTCACCAGAATGTGTGAACCCAGGCTGTTATAATTGAAAGATACAATGCAATTTCTTAAACTTCTTGAGGTTTTATTGATATGGAGTAACTTCAGACTTGTTTTCTCTTCTGTTGAATGACAGAATTTTCATTATAACATTTTTGCCAATTTTGTTTTACCTCATACTTAAATAATCCTTTTTTTTTTCCTGTTTGGAACCTGACTTCCTTTTTCCTATTTGTACTAAAAATAAATAATAAATTATAATGTCTTTGTCACAAAAGGGTATTTTCAGATTATAATTTTAGAATTTTTATGATAAGCAGATGTGTTAGGAAATAAAAATTAGGAATAATATACAATTCAGGGGTTGTGTAGTGAAATAATGTTGAATCACATATAAGTATTCTACGTTTCCAGCAAATACCTTTTTACATATATTTTTTGTGATCCTTCTTTTCCTTATTTGAATAAGGTAAAGGTTAATTAAAAATACTATGTTTGTTTGAGTTTGAAGGGCTAAGGGAAGATTATATGTTGAATTTCGAGTAATATGTTTTGATATCCGTTTTGTGAACATCGTTGAAATTTTGAAACTCAGTATCGGTATATGCTGTAGATTATAATTGTAAAACAAGAAAAAATGTAAATTGCCGTTCGTTCAAACGATATTAGAACATTATATGTATAGCCTTTTTAGTGCCTTACGCCTATAGCTGTTTATTTTGCTGTTACCTTGGGAGAAGAAATGGGAAGGTCTTTATTAAAGGTACCATCCAGCATTCGCTTGGTAGGACTGAGGAAAACCGTGAAAAGCCTCATTCAGGATGGTAAATGAGCAGCACTCAAACCCGAGCCATCTACCTAATGCTTATTCGAAGTCAGCGACCGAAACTATTAGACTACGGCCACTAAGTAATTGCCGTTCGTTTAAAAATATTTGTCAATATTTAAGTATATCGAACAAACCTGAATTTTGAATTCGTGAAAAAGAAAAACATATTTTAATAATACAAACGTAGAATGAATATAAAAGTCGATAATAGCCCTTTTCTATGTTTTCTACAAATGTGAAATGGCAAGCTTAAAAATACTAATACTACCGAGTACTACTTAGGTACCGTACTGTCAACGTAAGAAAGTAATTTTACGTTTATATATCTATTTTATAAGATAAGTGTAGCCTGTACTTGTTTACATATTTTTTTTCAGTTTGCTGTATTTTCTTTTCAGACTTTTCATGGAGCTTCTTATGCAAAATCTGACAAATGACAATCGTCGTGAATACTGGACATTCAATGAATCTACTCCGAAAGAAAATCCACATACGGTTATTGCCTCCAATAAAGTAAAATCTTTATGTGGGTATTTGAATTACTACGTTTAGCAATATGAGGCCTGGAGTGAAGAAAAAAATGGATACGGAATCAAGATTCAAGCTTAATGGATTCCCACCATTAAATTTCGTAATATACACTTTTATCAGCGTTTGGATCTTAACTTGTGGTACAGCTGAATGCAAGTTTACTTCTTTTGGTCCCTGTAATAAGACAAGGAAAATATTAACAGATTCGTGGGGAATTATTCGTGATGGAACATCTGGAAATTATACAGAAGACTCACACTGTGAATGGCTTATTAGAGGTACGTGCGTAATATTAAGAATTTGGAACGGTAATTTTAAAAGGATGAAAGTAGCGGAAACTAAATTTTACAGGAACTGAATAAAAGTTGATTATTTAGGATTTCAGAATTTTGAAGGCATTTTCCGAAAGACGCCATCTTTTTGTGTGTGAGAAGTATTTGTACATCTATCTGTATAACTTAATTTTAATATATATATTGGGAGATAATGAAAGTGCCTGTAACCTTGATGCAGAAGAAAAAAAAATGTGGCTCAACAGCTATAATCAATATAGACCTACACGCTGTAAGTGCTAAAATAGGCATAATAACTAGGCTGCGGATTCTTAGGATTGATCCTATTTTATTCCTACGTAGTTAATGGAGAAATTTTGTCTTTTCTTTACATTTTAAGTTGCTATGAATCAAAAGATAATAATTTTGTAGGACTTAAAATGTCCTAATTTGGGGGTGAGGACCTAAAACATTAAATTAGCTTTTAGAACCTATAACGTCCTAAAGTGCTGTTTATAATTCTTTTTAACTTTTAAAATACTTTTGTAATAAAAATGATTTTTTAACGGATCGTAGTCTTTCACTGTAAACCAGTTTTCGATGATGCTAAACAAGGCTCCCTCCACGCGGTATTTCCCTTTGTAATTTGTGGTGGATGGGGTTGAATGAGGGCAAGAAATATATTTTTAGTAGCAGCAGGTGCGCGACCATTGGATAGAAACTGGCAGGGGTGGATTTCGTCCCGAACCCGGTGTTGCTTGGCAAGACTAAAATTTTCCAGACGCCTGGCCGAACAAAGTAAAATCCCTATTTTGGTCCGTTATACCAATAATGTACAAGATACTTGGACAGGGTGGTGGTGGGATTAAAAAAATTGCATTGCGTATTATTTACGTGTTCCACTATACTAAGAACTCGGGGAATTTGAAAAAAAAAATATCATGGAGAACGTGGAAAAATCAGGAAATTTGAAGTCACAAAATTAGTGGACAATATGAGGATTCTTCCATATTTTGAGAGCTTCAGTCTTCTTCCATCTCTCTTTAAAGTCCATGTTTAACATACTCACTTACAATACTTCATTTTCACCATTTTGCTCATAGGTTCACAAAAAATATATTTTACGGACAAAATTTTTCGTTCGAGAGGAAGTCAGTGATTAAGCCCGAGTTGACCGTAAGACTAGCGAACTTGTTTCCTGTGTGCGTGGTCATGGGTTCAAGTCCCACGTGATGCATTGAACAGAATGGTTCAGAGGTCACTATACTTAAAATAACAGTAGGTCCTGTCCTTAGACGCTCACCAGCTCATGTAAAAAATTAATATCCATTCAGTCAATAAGAGATTATAAAGCTACCTGTTTAATTATTGCTTTGTACTGCATGTAGTTAGATGGTTCTTTGCTGACATTAATCACTAGGTGGGGAGTCCTTTAAATCCAGTTATGGTAACTTATAATATCGGATATTCTATGGATGGCCTACCAGAATCATGGTCAAGGCTGTAATGGTGGGTATATGGAGTGTACCCGCCTAACATGAATTATTTTTTCACTTAAAGATGGTGAAGTTTGCCAGTCACACTGGTGGGTTGGTTTAAGCTGCAGTACCTAATGAATACCCCATAAAAGGAAAAGCTCCCTTTCATGGCCCCACTCTTGAAATTTGAGGTTAAAATCGCAGTCACGGGCAATGTCTTATTTCAAAGGTTCATGTAGTGGCTCCACCGTTGAAATTTTAGATCAAAATAGGGGAATGATGTGGGGCGCTTGCACTGGCGTGTACGGTAGACCATTGTTCAGTGCGGTACCGCCTAAATGTAATGTGTTAAAAGGGACATTTAAAATGTTTTGCTTCTGCGTCGTCACTGTTTTCTTGTTCACGAGCTTCAATTGTTTCTGACTTGTCGACAGAAAAGAAAATAGGAGAAATTTATTTGTGGTTACATGCAGCATAGCAAGTTCTTTGTAAATTGTCCCACATATCCTCTGGAACTGCTGAAAGCTCTTTGCCATTCATGTACATAGTTGAGAAGTTAAGGCCAGAATATTTTCAGTTTGTATAACATTTATCATCTCTAACTACATATATATATATTTGAACCATTTGAACAACTGATGACTGACTTCGACTCGTCTCGATTCACTAAACTGTTCAGTTTAAAGTTCCAATGCCCCATCAGGGACTCGAACCGTGGAACCTATTACCTAAGCCTATTTGGCCACTGCAGCCGACCTGTTTACTGTTATCTGCGGCTCAGTAATAAAATATTTTCGTTCCTTCTGTCTGTGGTTTTATTATAAAGCTCCAATGATAGTTTTATGATTTTTATAGGCTTCTCTTGATGTAGTTAATTTCTTAGATAGATTAAATTCACTGGATTTGATTAATTCGTAATAAACCGCCGAACTATAGAGTTCAGAAACATCACTGTGCAGTTGTAAACACCGCTGTTCATGTTTTTTTTTAAATACATCCTTCCAATATTACCTGTCTAGATTGTGTTATCCTTCCTTTCTCTGTAACTTTACCATTATATATATATATATATATATATATATATTTTTTTTGTGTCATATCTTCTTAGTAGTGTCGAGGAAGTACAGTCTTTCATTTTTGTACCTTAGATCTTTAAAGTAATTTACTGACTCGCTTTGTAGTAGACATAATTTTCGGAAATACGAGCAGTTCAATAAGTGTAGACTCTCTTTTTACGGCTCCTGTATTAGCAAGAGCTAGAGGAGTAATTTTGCTTCTAGCGTATAAATTACCTTCACAATTCAGCTTTTCTTCTTCTTCTTTGCAAACTTGGGACTCGTAGTAGCAAAGATTACATCATCTTTGCATAAATAAAAAAATTACAAACCTATAACCGTGACACTCGAACCCTTTCTGAACATCTGTCACCTTTTAGATTTTTTTTAATGATTTGCGATTTTGCCCCGTGATTGACATTTGCCCAACAAGTTGTTACGCTGTGTATAGCCCATATAAATGGGTAGTGAGGTGTGTCGTGACCAGAACACTTAAAGAATAATAAAAACATGATAATGCTGGATAGATCAGTGAAGATCTTACAATGTATATCGGGACGTCACCCTCTGTTTTGGTTTAATGGACTCTGAGAGAAGTCACACACGAGCGAATTAGGGTTTTTTATAACTAACGCCAGGTTACAAAATGGTCACTAGACACAGCGTACAGAATAGGGAAAGATTTCCCTTGGAACGTGATATGACAACTGTGATAAATAATACAATGGAACAGAGAAGAACGCTACGTAACATCTCTGACTCATCTCTCTAATGTAGAACTCGGCTACAGACCTCTTCGGCAATCGTTAATATAATAGCAGAATAAATCAACAAGAAAATAAGAATATTTGAGACATAAATACACTTCCTGTTGTCATAATTCCGACGAGAAATACACTTTTAATCAATATTCAGTTTAAAGAAAAAATTCAGCTCGTATTGTCCTCAGTAACGCCGTGATCCTACGCAACCAGCAATACATCAATGTGGTGCGGGACAGTATAACTCACCGGCGTTATTTGTGAGAAGTTTCTTAACAATGGACTTTACGATATAAAAAAAAATAGCTAGTCAAAAAGCAATAAAATCTTATTTAGGCTATTATGCGAATGATATACAAGGATTTAATGTATTTTCAAGAAATAATCACCTATTAGTTAGAGGTTATATATTATTGAGGTTATATAGATCAACATAAAATACAGTTATTTACGAAACACAGTTTATACATAGTCGACGAAAAGAAATACTTTAAATCTTTTAACTTCGTTTCTCAGATTGAGATTGTCTTTGAGGACTTCTTTACATAGTTTAACAATGAATTTAAGATTACAACCTATCTTATTCTAGGATCTGTGATAAAATAGCGAGCTTCCGGCATTTTCACTAATAAAAGAACTTTATAGCTTCCGCAGATTAAACTACATTCATTAAGAATTTATTTAATGGGGAAAGCGGTATCTTTTTTAAAAAAAGCAACCTGTTGGAGAATCACTCGATGCAAAAAGGTTGTGACCTGGAGCCACTTCATGCATTGTTAAAAAATAGATAAATGACAGAGAAGAAATGTTTAATATGGTAATTAAACGCAATTTTGTAACACATCCGAGATTATTTCCCTGCAACTCCGCACGGCACTTGGAGTAAAGATACAGGATTTGACTCAGGTTGATTAGGTCTTCTGAATATAAATCATGTTTTAAGAGGTAGAAATGAGGTGTAGAGCCTCATGGAAAAATTCTACTTCTACTAAAGTAACGGCCTCGGATGGAAAATAGAGTGATTACGGGAAAATGTTAGCAGGCTCCGATGCATGGATCTCTGCCACTCCTCCTTGAAAAGATGGCGAAAAGACGAGCTACAACTAGAAAAAGAAGAGAAGCTTTTATAATAATAAAAACAGAACTCAAATCTGATCGAATGTTATTTAGACACAAATTACTTTAGCAACTTACTGTTGTATTTTTAGCCTGTTTTCCGGTTGCGGTCCAGTGTAGAGCTGCTTCTTATAAAAATCGTCAACGTCAACCACTCTTCCGTGAGGGAAATATGAATTTACTTTACTAATTCAAGTCGGGACATTGAGCTGCTCCAAAGCAAGCCGTATAGAAAAACCCTTTGAAAGGTTGTCCCTTTGCAGGCTTTGATGTCCACTTCTCTTCGATGCGATGATTTAATATGACTTCAAGTAACTAGAAAATCATAATGCCCTGGGGCGTAAGTTACATAGAAGAAAAAGATATACATAGGTTTTAAACTGTGAAAAAATATAACAATACCTTTCTACATACCTTGCGGTTATTTAGCGTATGAAGCTTTAGATATCGTTGATTTACGACGAAACGGAAGTATTAATAACTCATAACTTAGTCCGATGACGCTGAACTAAAGATATAAGCTTGCTTTGACAGGCGCATGATCGTGTCTAAAATAATAGCTTATTCTAATGACTGACGAAAAATATAGCGCTCGTAAATAAAGGCCAAATATCATCTCGTACAAAATAGAAGATAAGTACTAAAAAAATACCTGAAATGTAGGTACTGGAACGAAGATGCAATCGACAGTGTTTCTGTCATGATGATGAGAACCTTCGGGATCACCCTCTGCAGCCTTTATGTCTACATGGCGGTGTCTTAGCAGAGATACTGAAGACGCAAAAAGATGATGTTGCTTTGTCAATATTTCGTAGTGGACTCCTCGAATCTGGCGTAAACTGCTGCATATATCCAGAGCAAAGAGAAGCTGGAACCTCCTACAGGATGTGGAAATTGGCTCTCAACCAACAATAAAAATTTAACAAAAAACAGATGGTCTAGAAAACTAACCTCTACGTTTCTCCCGGTGGAGTTACGTGAAAACTTAACAAAATAAGAGAGGCTACCAACAACAAAAATCTGGTGAAGTCCTCGTCAACTGAACGTAACATTGCACGATTTCCAGCTTCTAAACCTTTAACATTGTGGAAAATTATACATTACACAATTCAAAAATAAAAGAAATATAAATTATCTCAATCTTCGAAGTGAAGTAAATTAATTATTTTGCTCGATTTTCTTGCGTATCAAAAGTAAATAAAGATTATACTTTAATTTACGAAAAAAAAAAAAAAAAATTCAAAATCAGCGGAAATTATTAATTATTTTCATTTCGAGCTTATTAATTATATAACAAGTAATGAACGTTGAAAACGGTCGTTACAAAGTTCATATGATTTTGACTTTGTTTCTTTGTTAATGTCTTTGAGTTACTAGCATTTAATGCGTTGCAAGACACCCTTTATTTATAAGTTTTGATAAGCTGACATTGTTTATTTGTTTTTTCCAGCTAACGATGCCAGACAGTTTATTTCATTGAACTTCCACAACATGGAGACTGAATGTTCGTTTGACTACGTCTTCATTTACGATGGATTCTCTTTCGATGCGCCAATGCTGGGAAGCTTTAGTGGAAAGACACTTCCGCAGCCAGTTGTTGCTCAATCGGGTGCTGTAAGTATTTCTGATTTTTATTTTATTGTTTGGAAATAGCACAAAATACCAAGAGAAAAACTTCGATAGAGCTTTGTGTAAGCTATTAGACGAATATGTAATAAATTATGTTTTATTTACTAAAATGGTAGTCAGGAAAACCTCACACTAAGAAATGAAAGGTCAGAATTTCAGTGGCGAACTTATGTCTCCTGTGTCAATAAAAAACAAAGATGTCTCCTGTATCAAGGTAGCATGTATTAAAATAAGAGCTCTGCTTGGCTCACGTATGTAAAAATGACTTCGATATTGTTATTACAAAGATCATGGATTTGCAGGATGATGTGCCTGAATTTTAAAATTTCAATGGTAAATTGCAATAATAAAAATATAAACACATTATCACGACGTCCTTAATACATTCAATTCCAGTCCGTTGTTATCGGATTCAGAGTTGCCAAGTACACCGTATGGAAAAGTGTCCACGTAGCATCCAGCGTTTTCCCAATTTTCTAACTAAAACTTCTCAATTTGGGGAATCCAGTAAGCGTTTAACCGTCCGTGATTCAAGTTTAGTGTAGGTGTCTTCTATGATTCTAAGTGTGTATTTGAGTTCATTTTGTTTCTTTTTTAAATATGTCAGAATGACAAAAAGAAATACAAAAGCAAGGCAGAGAGAACACATTAGGGATTCGAAGATAGAAAGTGCCACATCTGACTTGTCACAAGTTTTAAAATCTACAAAACAGTCTTAGAACCAAGAATGTTAAACTAGATCGTATTTGTGTTCTGGTTTTGAGAACTTAAGGTTCACAGAATGCTGAAAACGCGAGGTTCGAAGTGGGCAGTTTTTCGTACGAGATATTTGTCAACTCTGAATCTAATAACGAAAGACTAGAATGGAATGTAAAAGGAACATCGTGATAATGTGTATTTAGTTTGTAATTGTTGCTTATTTAACGGGAAATTTTTAAATTATGCCAATCTGTATTTTTGTGTAAAAGCAGTATCTGAATAATGTTTTCATCCGTCAGCCAAGCACAGGTTCTATTTTAATACGTGAAACCTAGATACCTTTCCTTCGTGACTAAAGAGACATCAGTGCGGCTCTGAGAAGTTGGCCTTTCATTTTTTAGTATGAGGTTTCCCTGGACTATTGTTCTGGTAAGTAAAACATGTTTCAAACCTCTCAACGTGTAGCTTCTTTATATAAAACAGCTTGATTATGTACTGAAGACAGTGAAATGTAGCTCATTGTTAGATAAGAACAGCATTGTATTGATGATATTACCTTCAGAGGTAACTTTCTAAAATCAAAATGACAGTCTTTCCGCAGATTTATGTAGTCGCAGAACGATTTAGGTAATAATACTTCCGTGTTTTGAATCTTGAAAATTCAAAAACAAAAAAGACGTTCCTGTATAGTTAGTTAAAACAATCAG
This sequence comes from Lepisma saccharinum, assembly GCA_022664845.1. Lineage (NCBI taxonomy): Eukaryota > Metazoa > Arthropoda > Insecta > Zygentoma > Lepismatidae > Lepisma > Lepisma saccharinum. The sequence goes on along the minus strand of JAGDQP010004024.1, from coordinate 37,457 downwards.
CATAATAGTTCAATTGGTCTAAAGTAAGTCAATGCCGGTAAGTACCAATTGATCTAATTAAGTTTAATCAAGTTGTAAGAAGGCTCAAAGCTAAAAGTTGTTAACAAGTTTGAGGATGGACTGAATCAGACCTGGAATCACCAAAGAGGGCTCTGAATATAAAGAAATATCACCGTCGAGAAATATGTTTAATTTTCTATTGGTCCGAATACACTCAAATATTTTGGCTTTTGAGTTCTTCAGATAGGATTGGCTCCTGACTTCTTCATATATTTTAGACAGATTTAAAATGTGTATTTTCTTAGAATTAATGGGTAAGAAGCGTTACTTACTTAGAAATTATGAAGCTAACTGACATTTTATTCGTTTCGATTAAACGTGTACTACGTTTTGAATTTTGTTCGATTGACATGATTTTTTTTCTTCTTTACTTGCAGATGTTAATACTTCTGTATAGCGATACAAATTATGCTTTAAATGGATTCGAAGCGGAGTACTCAGTTACAAACTGTCCAAACAATTGTAGTGGACATGGAATATGCGTGAATCACACTTGCCGGTGCAGTGACGGTTATTATGGAGATGACTGTCATTATAAATTATGTCCAGAAAATTGTGGTGTAAATGAAAACAGAGGTGTTTGCGTGGATGGGCAGTGCGTATGTGCAGCCGGCTTTTCTGGAGAAAGTTGTAGCCTTAACAGATCAGATGCAGTTGGTAATAGATGGCATTGGCTGTCTCATAAAGAATTCGGGTTATCTCCCAGAGCTGCACACACTGCAGTTTATGTAAATAAGACGGATTCACTGTATGTATTTGGTGGTTATAATTTAAATACTGTTCTTGGTGATCTCATAGTGTACAGTTTCAATACCAGTGAATGGAGTAATTTAACTGACAGTGAAAATAGAAGTTTCATTACTCGACCGAAGATTCAACGTTATGACGCAGTGATACATTCGGTAGATGATGATCGCAGAGAAAACGTGACCACTAGCTCTGCTCGTTCGAGAGATATTTTATTTACTGTTATCAATAATGACACTGTCAGCATACGCATGAAGGTTCTTCCAGAGCGGACCAACAATTATATTCGATCAAGAAGGAATATTGATGTAATGCTTCAACAAGATAATTTAAAACCGTTACCTCGCTATGGTCACGCTGCGAGTTCGTATCAAGATGGCTTTGTTATTTTTGGTGGCAAATTAGAGAATGGCAGCTTGTCGAATGAACTGTGGTTTTTTAATGCAACTTCAAACCAGTGGTCTCTTAGAGCTTTAGATAGTGTTGTAAAACCTCCTAAATTAACGCGACATACTTTAACATTAGTGGAAAACCAGTGGTTGTATATCTTTGGTGGAAGTACTCATAAGGGGGAATTTTCGTCGCGTTTGTTTCGAATTCAGCTAAGTGGGGACGAACAATGGACAGAAGTAAAACCCAGGGGAGGAAAGGAATTAGATGTCCGCTTAGTAGCCCATACAACCGTCTATCACAAAGAAAGCTACTCGTTAATAGTATATGGCGGTGTTAAAACAGGTGTCCCCAGATTTTCTAAACTCAGTCAACGTATGTTTGCATTTGACTTGAAACAAAAATACTGGTCTGAAATCCTTTATCCAAGACACCAAAGGAACAGCTATGTCCCAAAGGAAAGGGCATTCCACTCTAGTACTGTAATAGGTATGTATTATTTATTTATTTACTGGGAAGTAGTAGAGCGATGCTTGTGGGCATGTTCCTGAATACTCTTGAAGGGGATTTATTCAATTTATAGAGCGATATATAGTGAACGAGAGGAACATTATTGATTTTGTTAACTTCTTGTTACTTTGTTGTTCAACTCATTCATATACAGTGTTTTGCTGAATTTGAATTTTATTTAAGGCCTTTAGGCATCTAAGGCTCAGGCTGGGATAGGGGAGGGGAAGGATTCGGGAAGGTTCAAGGTGCCATCCCGGCATTTGCCTGGTGTGACTGAGGAAAACCCTGGAAAACCTCAGTCAGGATGGTCGGTCGCTGGGATCGAACCCACAACCTCCCGAATGATACGCCAACGCTCTACCACTGAGCTACGGCGGCTCGGTGACAGTGTTTTGCTATGCTGTTTGACAATTGCTAAGAAAGGTCGACATGTTACATTAGTAGTAACTATATGTGGACCCATCATAGCAGGCCTGTCTCCAGCCACAGGTGTTTGAATGGTGTTTTGGTCTGTGTTGTTCGTACCCTGTTGATGATCTAGTGCATATAGAGAAGATATGTGGGATTAGTATTCTTTTAAAAAGCATTGTATTATCAATTAATAATGTTGGTTTTGGGATATCGTCTTCGGTTGTCAAACCCGCAGGTTAATTCGCAGGAGTTCTCCATTCTTCTTGTCTCAACTTTTCAGTTCATTTATGTCTAGGAGCCACATCCCATGTCTGTCATCACCTGTCGCACATATTCTAAGCATATTCTTTTCCGCTTTTTCCTCAATGAAGCACTCCAGTGTGGTTTTTAGGCTCCTTTTATGTAAACGCCGTTTTCAAGCGATTTGAGAACCATATGAACGGTGCGTTCTATAAAACAATGGAAGCAAATTACTGTGCTTATGTAAATCTCGCGCGATTTTCTGTTGCGGCGTTCTGAAGACAGTCGTCGATGATCTACAGAACGCGAGAAGATAACACA
>JAGDQP010004024.1:0-29778 GCA_022664845.1 Lepisma saccharinum | reverse complement strand
TGGATTTGTTTATAAACTCCTGCTCCTCCAGAGAAAAATGAAGATGGTGGTGGTACCAGGTGTTCAGGCCAGTTGCTAACACGTTTCCTACATAGCTCTTGTACAAAACGCACTGGCAACACCACCATTTTATTTTTTCTCCTTCGTTTTCTTTCTTTTTTAAAAAAACGACAAGCAGAGCGACGGGTTGCCAGGCGTTCTTACGCCAGTTGCTCACACTTTCCCTATTATCTCGTGTACAAATCGCACTGGCAACACCATCATCTTCATTTTTCGTCCCTCGTTTTCTTACTTTTCTTTTTTCCCTAGCTATTCAAGCGACATGTCGTAAGTGACTATAAAAGGGTACAAAAGAAAAGTGGTTGCGGCTTCATTTCAAGCTTCACGCGGCAAGCGACATGCATAAATACAGTCTTATAAATTTGCTCTGGCTCAACGTGCGTCTCCTAGTTGTTGAATGTCACAACACAGCTTCCTTTTATCTTTTCCCCTGTTACGTATCTCCTCTTTCATCACTCTGCACATCCAGCGTATTCTCATCTTTCATCTGTAGCACCAGATTTCAAACATTTGCAGTTGTCTTCTTTGTTCCTACTTCCATATTTTGCACCCATGCAATGTTGTGCTCCCATACATAAGTTTTTTTATTGACCTCGCCCTCATGTCCAAGGTAATGCCGTTAGATGTAAACAACTTTTTCCTAAGAGTTTAAAGCATTCTTAGATTGGCTGTTCTGCTTGCAGTTTCTTTCTGCCTTCTCATTATTTTACTTTTTCTTCCAGTATTTGTTTACCAAGTTTCACATATTTGAACTGTTTTCTTACTGTACATTTTTTACATTTACGTTTTTTTTTTTTTTTTTTTTTTGTTCAAGAAATGTTAGCATTAGATAAGGTAACACTTAGGTTAAGGTTCTGCTCACTTGTAGTTGTAAATTTTTTATCGTATTAGTGCAAAATTATTAATACGTACGCTTGAAATACACTTACAGGTAATTATCTAGTCGTGTTTGGAGGATACTCTCACCGTCATAATGAGGAGGAAATATGCTACGATAACAGGATGTACTTTTATCATCTGGGATGCCACACCTGGGTTAATCATAACGTGCTTTCCCCAGAAACCAAAGGTAATAGAATATCAAATTACTTTTAAGTGTAACTTTGTTTTTCCTTTTTGTGCACGTTATTTTTTGTAGTCAAATACTTATGAGTACATATTGTAAATATGAATTGTAGTACTTCCATGCGATATTTCATGTATTTTAGTTCCTTAGGTACTGTTATTGTAGTGTTGTTTTTAATTTGGAAGTTACGCATCATGATAATTAAACACTGGGAAGTTTTCTTCTGCATTATTGGAACTTCGTATTTCATCACTGATATTGTTAAATATTTAACTGTTCTCTTGATTTGCTGATCGAAATGCTGTACTTCAGTTCATAATGACACTTAGTCGTATTTGTGCTTTAAAAAAAAGAATGGTTTCATCACTTGAATTGTATTTGTGGCTTTTAAGGCCATCTTTGGTTTGGGCCAGGTTAGCGTAGGGAAGAGGATGTGGGAAGGAAATTGGCCAGAGCCTGGTTTGAAGATATCATCGTGGTATTTGTCTGGTGTGACTGAGGAAAAAGCGTGAGAAATCCTCAGTCAGCCACAGGATTCGAACTCAAGACACTCCAAATGCGAAGCCAACGCTGTACCTACTAAGGGACGGCCTTCACTTACTTCTTGTTTTATATTGTGTTAACAACCGAAAATAAATGACACTATTAAAGTAAACAACAAAAATTTAATTAGATGTGTAATATCAATAAAGATTTCACAGAGGCACTTTCCACCGAGTTGGTGATCAAGATCATTGATTTCGGATTGACACTGGACAGGCAGCCCAGAATCAAATAGGCTTTTCCGCGGCTTTGTTCTTAGTTGAACCAGGTAAAGATGGGGTGACACCTAAAATGGAAGCCCTGGCCGTGATCTCATCCCCTACCGACCGTCTTAGAAATTGAGCTGGCCGAAGGACGTTATTATTCAAACTTGAGACAGTTTTGAGTTATATATGTCAGAACAACCGACTGATGTAATTTAAATAATAAATAATAGTATTTATAAATACTTGTGAAAATTGTGACGTGCTCTCATAATTTGAATACTTTGGACTCCAGGACTCCAGTAATGCTCTTGTGAAATAAAGATAAAATCAATGTTCTTGAATATGAATATATAGAAGGTAATAGATTCTTTTATTTTTAGATTCTCGTTACCCTAAGCCACAAGGAACTTTTGCCCATGCTGCCGCTCTCAGAAATGGAAACACGTTGCTAGTTGTCGGGGGATATCATGGAAATGTGAATGGAGATCTTTTGGCGTATGTCCTTCCTCCCACTTTAGCTGCAAGGGAAGGAGAACCAAACGATCCGGAACAAACATGCTATAGGTGAGTACATTTTTTATTTCGTATCTCTTACATAGGGTATGTACAAAAAGTGTTGATTTTAATTATGAGCGTTTAAGACAACAAATGACAATGTTTGAACTTTAGGAAGAATTATTTCACTCGTTAAGTTCACAAGAGCTTGGTAATTAAATGAATGATTTGAATGTTTAGTATATTTCAAATATTGAAACTCAAAGAGTGTTCAGTAAATGGATTTGAGGACATCGCACTCTGAGTCATATTTACTTATACACCATTGTTAGGGTGATTTCTTCAATTAATGGAGCAAGGGTTATCTGTTGTGAGATTTTGTTAAAGTGAACTTGCGAAGGTTGAAGACGGCTGGTTTCTCCTTGACTTGCTCTTTTTTTCGTATTATTATTCTTCAAACTAAAGTGCAGTTTCTGTGTATGTTACTTGCAATACAAGAATAGCAGTCTGTATCAGTTACTTTCAAAACAAGAATACTAGACTATTAATATCAGTTACTCTCATAAAAAGAATAAAAAATCTTTGTGTCTGTTACTTCAGGAAAGAACGGCGGCCTCTTTTTATCAAGTTAAGAGTAAGAGTATGAGTCTTCTTGCATCAGTTATCATTATCATTGATAAAATTGAAAATAAAAATATCTTCTTTTCCGTTACTAGGCATCATAATCGCAGTGAATGTATATCGAATTTGGAGTGTGGTTGGTGTTCAGCTGATGATACTTGTTATGGAAGGACGGTGGGAACGAATTGTACGACGAATTTACAAACTACTCAGTGTCCAGGTGTTTGTCCTGCCCTTGCGGATTGTCATTCATGCCTTATATATGGCAGTGGAAAGCATCATACGTCAAAGTCAATTTCTACAGTTTCCGTAGCTCAGAAATTGAAGCGCAGTCAATGTAAATGGTGCGTCCAAAATGCGCGTTGTCATCAGAAAGACGGTAAGGGTATTTTTGTTTCCCAAGTATTTTGAACATTATGTCAACAATAAAGAAATATAGTGTGCTGTGCTTGCTTGTACATGGGCTAATGAAGAGCATTAGAATAAATTAAATATAATTGCGTTGTTCGCCCGTTTCATATGTGATCTGATATATGTATTTCCGTCTTCCCTCCTATGCTGTCGTAACTACTACTCAGCAGTAGTGAGATTCTATCCTTTCTTCTTACTCTCTTAAGAATAACATTGGATTCAAACTATTTTCTGCGTATTTGGTCAATGTACTTTCGCGTTTAATTTGTTCACTTATGTACTTTTCATTTTTCTGCTTTTATTTGTTTGTAAGGAATACTGAGAAATGGAGACGCATTTAAAGAAATGTACGTAGTAAAGTTAAAGACAACATAATCAGCTTGTCTGGCGGTTTGGTAAAGCTGGAAAAGCCAGGGAATTTAATTGTTTAGGGAAATTTCAGGATTTTTTATTAAAATTCTGGGATTTTTAATTTTGACCATGATTAATAGTGACATACAATGTGAGAAAGTGTTCAGCTGAGGTTTCAAAAGGTAATGATTACTTATTTAAAACGTCACCTGTGATTTAGTAAACGTGGTGGTCTTGTTTCCAATTGTAACACCACGTTTCTTTAACACTTACGTGTAGGGTAAAAATATTTCTAAAAGACTTTTGTTTCTTCGATTTTCTTGATAGTCAACATTTTTTTTTTAAAGAAAAAGAGCAATTTAAAATCGGTCGATTCAGCCATATTTAGTACAGAAACTCGTTTCACATCTATAGTCAAAACGATGTCTGCCAGCATAGATTTCAATATATATGGAGTACTAATGGTGCAGAATGAATTTGATTCGTGGCACTGTAGCCTATGCTGTAAAATGTAGAACGTAATAGCTATTTCAGCCGTATTGTTTCGGAAGATATATCCTACGAGTTACAGTGTAAGACTTAATGAACAGTTTTCATAAGACCTCTGCAGAAGGTCCATAGTGCTGTTACCGCCCATACAATTCATTTTATCTTATTATCTTATCTTCTGCAGAAGGTAAAATTAGGCTTATTTTTCCTTAAATAGGTGTATCGACGACACTGGAAAATGTGATTTTAGTCTGAAAAACCGGGAGCAGTCAGGGATGTTTTATTACTGTCCCTGGACACCATGTATAGTATTTTATACCCATCATTAGTTGTATGAGGGAACGTCACAAGCAGTTGAGGAAGGAGGGCATAACAGTTCACATCATCTTGCCTTTACTCAGTTACTTTATTATGAAGATATTTTTGCTAAATGTGTTACTTTAATAAAGATTTTTTTTTTAAAACTGAGATCCATATATACAAAAAGATTTAGCTCAGGTACAGGGGAGTATTTAAATACCATCGGCACATACTCCAAGTCTGCTGTTCTAGGGCGGCAGTTAGAAATCGAAAAATTATATTATTATGTGACAGTCATATATTAATAAATCCAGTATCTAAAGCTTCATGAGGTACGAAAACAAGCAAGACAACGATGGCTAAGTAATAAAAGCGAAGCAAATAAACCAATACATTAAAGCGAAACGAAACGCCACGCGCGGGTTCAGAAACAATAAGCGAGAATATGTGACGCAGAAGATTGAGGAGATAGAGGAAAACAGCAAGACAAATAACATACGAGATCTATACAAGGTTACCAGCCGAGGTTGCTTAGATTTGATTAGAAATGAACGTGGAGACCTTCAGTCGGATCCGACTAAAATAGTCGATGTGTGGAAAAGTTATTTCGACAAACTTCTTAATGTACACAACGGGGAACAAACAGAGGAATTTGAAATCCATACCGCAGAACCGTGGATTCCCGAATCTAGCGACGTCGATAATCGAAATGTCGGTAAAGAAACTGAAAAATTTCAAAACACCAGGAATAGACAATATTCCATCGGAATTAATTAAAGCGAGAAGAACGGCACTAATCAGTGAACTTCATAAATTGATAAGTACTATATGGAGAAAAGAAGAGCTCCCAAAAAATGGAAAGAAATGGGAATACAATGGGACGGTCCACCATCTATTCATGGACTTTAAGAAAGCGTATGATTCTATCAAAAGGGAAAAGTTATACAGTATCCTGATACGATTTGGAATTCCGAAAAAATTGGTTCAACTAGTGAAGATGTGTGTCAGCGACCCCATAAGCAGAGTACGGATAGGTAATAATATGTCGGATAGTTTCAAGATTCGCAACGGTTTGAAACAAGGTGGTGCCTTGTCACCATTACTGTTTAACTTTGTGTTAGAATATGCGATTTTAAAAATTAAAGAGGACAAAAAGGAACTATCATTGAATGGTTTGAATCAACAGTTGGTAAACGCGGATGATGTAAATTTAATAGGGGACAATATAGATGCACTACAAAGCAACACCGATGTCTTAGTAGAAACGTGCGATGAGATAGGTCTACAGGTAAACATAGATAAAACAAAATACATGATAACAAGCCGAAACACAGGAAATGAAGGAATTAAAAATATAGGAATTAGAGATGAGTTCATAGAGAAAGTAAACAAATTTAAATACTTGGGAGCATACGTAACAAGCAAAAATGAGGTCACGGAAGAAATAAAAAGTCGTTTACGATCGGGCAAGGCATGTTTCTATTCAGTCCAGGAACTTCTAACCTCGCGATTAATATCAAGAAAGTTAAAATTGAAAATATATAAAACGATTATTCTGCCGGTAATAATTTACGGTTGCGAAAGTTGTAGTACGACCCTAGCAGATGAACATAAATTACGTGTGTTTGAAAATAAGGTTTTTAGAAAGACACACTGCCGAAACGGGACGAGATGACTGGAGAATGGAGGAGACTGCATAATGAAGAAATCCACGGACTGTACGATTCACCAGATGTAAAAATAATGAAATCGCGACGTCTAATGTGGGCAGGCCATGTAGCTCGGATGGGGGAAAAATGAAGATTATATTCTATTCTGCTTGAAAGGCCGGATGGAAAGAGGCCATTGGGAAGACCGAGACGTCGTTGGGAGGACAATATTAGAAGAGATCTTCGAGAAGTAGGTGTTCGTGATGAAAACTGGCTTGATGTTGTCCAGGATAGAATCCAATGGCGAACGTTTGTTACTGCAGCGTTGCGAGTTCCATAAGCCATAGAGTTAGTTAGTATCTAAACAGTGAAGTAACACAAGTAACTGTAGGTATCACAATGATGTAATTTATATTTATAGATGAAATTCCACTACAATAGCCATCTCATAAACAATAAATACACCCCGTTTCTTAAATATTTTACATGGAATTAATATCGAAATCCTTAGACGTTAACTTTGCAACGTTATCAAGAAGAATCAATAATTTCCATTACACTTCCAAGTTCACTAAACACACGAGCAGAATTAGAAGAGAGAGAAAACAAAATGGCGGACGTCCACATCAAAAACAATTGACGAATGGTCTGCGCATGCGCAAGTACTGACGGGAAACGGGTCTTGGAAATGGTGTTTTATGTTGAAAATTAAACTGGGTACAATAAATATTAATAAAAACTGGGAATCTGTAAGGGAAACGTAGTCAGGAAGGTGGAATTCAGTATAGAAACCGCAGTCGGAGAAAGTGGGATACAGTATAGAAAACGCACCCCGAAAAAAGGGGGAATTAGTATAGAAAACGAAGTCACAGAAAGTGGGATAGGAAATGCAATGAAAAAGGAGTAGGTTGCCGGGTGAATCACAAAAAGTGCGAGTCAGTATAGAAGTGAATTGACAAGGTTAAAGGGAAAATGTGGTTGTAGACGTGAAGAGAAAAAAGTTACTGCCGGTTTAGACCAGATTGAAGTCAGTGTTGTGCAATGCGTGTGTGTGTAGAAACTGGCGAATCGGGTCTTTGATGACGGAAGAATGGCGGTGATTATTGATACGGAGATTCAAAGAACCACCTGTTTCTCCCACATAGAGGCAGAGTGTGCAGGTTAGGATTTATATGACGTTTGAGGTTTGACAGGTTCTTTTGGGATGTAGAGTGAAGTTGCCATTGGCTATGTTGATAGAGATAGATGGAGATGTAATAAGAATGGGACAGGTTTTACATCTTGTAGCATAGCTCACATTTTATTATATTGAGATAAAATTATTTTTTGTTAAATCATTATTATCCTTTAAATATTGAATATTCTTAATTTTATCAGTCAACTACTTTTTATTATTGATTTAATGAATTAAAAACAATTATTGTATTACTATTATTATGTATTGGGAATAAAAATGAATTGGTGCACAATAGATGACACCACAGTTTTTAATGTAATAGCGAGATGGACAAATATTAATTATATTTATTTTAATTATTTATTTTTTAACTAAAATGATTTAACGTTTAAAATAATATTAATCTTGAAGTTAAACCTCAATTGAATTGAATTAATATTTATAATCTTATTGTTAATGATATGTATTTAGTCGCTATGAATTATGTTTCTCTTAAAGGTATATTATACCATTAGGTTTTCTCTGTGGTTCGAATGAAGTTTTAATTTATGGTACTGCTTCTTGCAGTTCTGGCAGTTCAATAAGAACTCCATGACCTTAAAATAAATATTAGTTCCGTTAGTTCTCCTAGTTTTATTTCTCTACATTTAAGATCACCAGACCGCCTGCTGGAATACCCCTATGTACTAATAGCACGCACGACACCTACACTGGGTGGAACAGTGGCATGGTGCATAGCCTGCAGGTTTGGTCCTTCCGTTCCACTATTTTGCCTTCATCGATGACCAGCGAACCTTCGAAGTTAAGTGAAGAAGTATGATGAAGCCCTGAGAACTGTTACAATCTAGCGCTGTTACATTTGTGGGCAAGAACTGAAGGCAAAATGGAACGAAGAGTTAGTGTGGACCAAGATGTGGGAGGATACTGAAAAAGAAAAACAGATCTGGTATCGGGGTCAGGTTGGCCGGGTTCTAGTGTTATTTATTATCTTTCAGTTTCTATGACAAAGAACAGGGTGATAAAATGCGGTCTGTAATTGTATAGATGTTAATCTGAACGGATGAAGGCAACCGGTCAAGTAAATTTCAGTAGTGATTTGGTCAGCTAGTCGTGAAAATTAATTTTTGGAATTACACGACTTACGATCTATTGACTCTGATAATATGCCAATAAATTTTGCTGAGAGATTCGTTATCATTCAAGTTGGTCTAAAAATACTTAACAAGAACTCATTAAAATGTTGACGAGCGAACTGCCATATTTTTTTATAGTAATGATAATCAAATTTAATTGAAAAAATATTTTTATGTTATAAAGGTGTCACGTATCTGTTCATTTGATCTCTGTAAATACATTTTAGTAACTTCATTAAGACTGATTTTAGGTAACGTTTCATTTATAAAAAAAAAATTGAATTAACATTCAGAAAGAATTGATTGAAATGTTATTTTCAGATAACTTTGGTGTTTGCGGTCTTCGGGAAGATACACCGTCAGATGTCCCTGGTTGGTGGGGATCAAAAGGTGTTGAAGTGATGCAAGTGGAAAAGTGTCGAACACTAGATAACAGACCTGGTTTCACATTTCTTGAGTACTTGTCGCCTGCAAATCTCTCTCAGCCAGATTCTGTAAGTATTATATGTAGATATGTGACCCTGCTTAAAATTTTGAAAATCAGTCTTTAGTTATTGGATTCAAGTATTCGAATTTTCTCTGTGTATCGAATTTACTGCACAGGGTGCTTGCGGTTATCATTATCTACACCTACTTGATCCACAACAGATTAACATAAATTATTCTTGCTTGGTGGATACCTGGAGGGAGAAAGAAAGTCTTAGTGACCGGGGAAAAAATCCGCCGTGTTTCGGAATTACAAGCTGCCGAAAGCGTGGGAAAATTAAGTTTAGAGCTTCATATTTCCAATACCGTTAACAATAGAGCTAGTGAGGTATGGTATCATCAAAGACGTTAAACCTGCTCTATGAAAAAATAAATGCGTATTCCAAAACCGTACAATGGATGCGCAATGGACTCCTCAAAGGAAATAGGGGATTTCCAGAAATTCTCTAAAGTAAAGTTTGGTTGAAATGAGCATGAATAACATGACTTTCTGTGTGAGTATAGATGACATATGTAATCACCGCTATTCAGTCAGGCAATGGCATTCTCTCTGACTGATAACAAACAAGCCAAATGGATGTTATTACCTTTCACGTAAATAACCTTGTGTATGATAAGTGTTTAAGTTAACACAGAAAAATTGACAGCCGCTGCAACAGGGCTCGAACCCGGCTCTCCCATTTGCTGGCATCACGGCACGGCCAATTCTTTCGCACTTTACAATAGCAGAAGTTTTCTCAACCAGAAATCTCAGCATCAACTCTACTGTCAGTGGTATTGAAAATATGAAGCTCTGACGTTCAATTTCCAACGCTTTCGACAGATTGTAGCTCCGAAACGTGGCAGAATTTCCACCCCAGTCATTAACACTTATTATTTTTTGATGTACTATCATCCCTCCAAGTTTGTCCGTCGAATTCTGTTACACCCTGTATATTTTGTGTCACTTATAAAAGTTGAGCTTTGCCCGAGTTATTTTGAAACAGTGACTTATAGATACTTTTGCATGTAGGGTCCTCAGTTAACATCTAGTTCTTTCCTACTGCACAATTTTCAGGGGAAAAAATCATTATAGAGAAAGTCTCCCCTTATAGTGGTGTGTTTTATCTTTCAACTTCAACGGATTGAGCTGAGACTTGACGAGTTTCCTCTGTGTATACGAGTTAGTTGTGACGCTGACATTTCAGTGGCAGAACATCCCGCCGGCATCCGGGAGCTTCTGTCTCCTTTGCTGATCAGCACAGTGGCGACCAGTTTTTCTGTGCATTTTCCAACAGTTCATAGATATATATGTACATATTTTTTTCAAGTATGTGCATTTCATTGCAATACATAAACATTCAAACATTCGAAAAGTACCTCCTTGAAACAAAATGGTCATCATCGTTTCTTTGGTCTATTAATTATTGTTTTGGAAATAAAAGGGTAACATCTAGACACAGAATAGTTTAAAGTGACTCTGGTAGTACAGTTCATGCATATACATTAAAACTAGCTTAAAAAAAAACACACACACACAAAAAAACAAACAAACAAAAAAAAAACCTCAATATACTTGATATTATCCTACAGTTTAGTTTGTTGACCATATTCTGGTTTCTTGTAGCCTTGAAATGCTTAATTTGAATTCATTTATAGTGGCTCAGTTCGAGGTAGGGGAAGTACAAATTTAAGTGTTTAATAGAAAATATTCTTTGAAATAAATGCTACATACACACTTTTGTAGCCAATAGTATGGGAGAATCAAATTACGAGATGTGTGTATCTTAGTATTCCCAAAACCGAATCTAACTATTCTTAATTTATGAAACAACATGCACAGTTAGGTTAGATTCGATTAGAATAAATCTGCGGATTTCAAATAATACAGCTGACCAAACAATTAGGTAATGGTAATTTAATTATCACAGACGAAATCGAAACATGAAACATCAAATACATGGATCATCTTCTGCTGTATGTATAAGGTTAGTTACACTACACATGCAATCAAACAAACTACACATGCAGCTAACAACGTCGGAATTTTTCTATAATATCAACTCACTAGTACACACATCTTCAAATTCCCTTTTACCATTGAGAGCCGTAGACTTCTTTTCTAAAGTCTGCTAGAAGACGGTTATCCACTATCAAATTACTAGCCTTAGGTACCATTAGCGACGGTAACGTAGTAACAAACATCAAAACAGTCTGTTAGTAGAAATACAGATACGTATGATTTCATGGAACATATAGCTTTTTATATAATTTCTATCACAAATTTGTATTTACAAATAAAATGCAATATTAGTATTTTCAGCAGACTCGCTTATACCAAAGTAGCAACACATATTCATAGTGTGCGTCGTAATCCCAGATGTCGACATCTTAAGATGCTGCATTTTACATAATCTAGAAGGTACCAAACATGTCTTCTTTTTCTTTATATTTGAAAAGCGCGGTTAAACTCAAGCTTAGCTAAAACTCAAGACCTATTGGCACAGCAGGAAGGGTGTGGGTATAGTCGGCCAGACAGTATTTCGAAAGTATTATCCAGGCGTCAGCCTGTATGATGAGGGAAAACCCTGGAACGATCTTAGGATTGGCGACCGCTGGGTTCCCACTCAGGACCTTTCGATTGCTAACCCAGCGCTATACCGACTAAGCTAAAAAAAGTTGAACAGCGTCTGTTTGAGGTGATAAAAGAGGAGGGGTGCAAAGGAGACAGAGTAAAGTAGCTGCCTTTTCGCGGGAACAAAATTCGAAAGGTGGAACAAGGCAAAAAGTCGTCGAAAACGTGGAGAATGGAGAGGAGAGTTGTTAGTTGATCATGGAGGATTCATGGTTTATAAGTAGACGACAGGATAATAATATTTTTGCTGACAGGGAAATATGCAAGTTAAGATTTTGAAGAATGCTAACACTGACAATCTATTTAACAAAAATAAGTATTAAATAATAGAAGTATTGATAAGTGAAGGAGTTTTAAATCAGTTTAGTGGTGGGATTATTGGGTAGTTAACGAGGTTTTGTATTATAAGTATGAGAAGAATTACATGTACGCCATATATTGAAACGTGTGATGGCTGTTCTGAAACCATGATTAAAGTCGGAAGAAAGATTTGTTATAAGGTTTGTGGCTTCATTTTGGAAAATGGTGAACAATCAGGTAATTTTGGAATAGATTTTTGTAAAAAAAAGACGAAAAAATATTGAAACAAGAAAGTTGAGATAATATCCAAGTTGAAAGGGAATAGAAGGCGTTCGAGGTCGCTACGATTTGTACCTTCGGTATTGATAAAGAAATTTTGTTTTTCAGATACTGCTTACTCGTAGTGGGATGTAGAACGCCACATTCGATCAGCGTGCTAAAGACTGACATTAAGAATCTGTTTTGTCTTTTCTAGAAGTTCTCTTTGTAATAAATAATATAACGTAAAAGTCCTGGACATGTTCACAGATAGCTTGAAAAAAATAAAACATTACATAATGTAAGCAGACAGAAACTTAATTTAAATATACTGTCATGCAAAACAATGCTGTACTTTCGTTACATTTGGAGTCTTCGTGAGTGGAACTTATTACAGTGGTAGAAATTATGTGTATAATTTAAATGAAATAGTGTATTCGTAATTTCATACTTTTTTTAATGTAAATATTTCAGGTCAATATAATTAATGCTACACACACATACCCTTTTGCTCATGGAGATGTAACTTCTTCTGGAGATTTTATTGCACGCCTTTTGGGATTTTTACATGTGCCAAAGGCGTGGGAACACTCAAATGAAACTCTTTTTATGTGCTCAAGCTACACTTACGCAACTCTAAAATTGTCTGCTGACAGTTCGCTCACGGGCTTGGTATGTATTTTGTTTTATGATGTTAAAACTTTATTTATATATGTATGAATATATCCCGGGAATATGTGTGTGTGTGTGTGTGTGGTGGTTGTGGGGGAACTTCAAGATGTTTTAAGATATATTATGTAAATGTAAAAAAAAAAAAAAAAAAAACTCGCAACAATGTAGTTACTTTGTTTATGTCATTGCTACTTGTAACGTACGAGGGCTAAGTCATAAGTTATGGTCACTATTATTTTTTCTTGCGAACAAGGAACAACACGAAAAATCTAAGATATACGATTAAAAGTGCATAGAATGTACTTTCGGATGAAGCCACCAGATGGTAAATGTAAGCAGAGCTGCGTGTCTGAGCACGCCCCGAAGTTCAGTTGGTGAGCAGCAGTGGTCAGAAATGGAGGAAACGAACAACGTGCGTATGTGAAAATAGAAGTTCTCCGCGGAAGGAATGCACAAGAATGCCACACAGAGCTACGGGAAGCACTGAGTGCGCGTGCCTTCCCTATCGAACAGTGGCGAGGTGGACAGAGTAGTTTTGTGTAACTTTTGCTCATGCCATAATAAACCAATGTTGCTCCTGTTGCGTGTGTTTTGCTTCTTTCCTACGAGGGCCTACTGCATCCAGTTTTCAGTTGGTGGCACCACTCGCAGCACATGCCATACACTTTCAATCGTATATCTTAGATTTTTCGTGTTGTCCCTATTTCGTGAGAAAAAAGGTTGTCATGACTTATGACGTAGCCCTCGAATTGTTAACAATTCCCATTTCTCTTTTTTACTCATTTTGAGATCTAAAATAGAGATCTTTTGTGACAAATACAAATTAACAAAAAATAGGAGCAGAAGATTTTCTGTTAATATCCCATGTTTGTGTTTTCACATGATTTAATTTTTTGTGTATAAATTAAGGTTAGTAAAGTGCTATTTTTTTTCTTTTGTAATATCTTATATTGAGTATGTTATTACAGTAAATATTAGTGATAAATTGTTGTAAATTTACTCTCATTTCACACACATTGGCTCATTTAATTGTATGTGTGGTCTGCATCGCCATATACACTGAGTGGCTGCTGAATTACAACCAGCTACCAAATACCTTGTTCATCATCCGTTTACTTTCATTACGGTATCTGTCCCAAGTAGCATTAATTCGGTAAGATGTCGGGAGATACTGTCAACCGAGCAGAGTATAATTCATCCCTCAATGCAGGTGTGACGGTGATGTATCCAGACGCCTGATATTCTTTTCCATAAAGCCAACAAGTGTTTTGTTGGATTGATAACGGGGGAACTTGGAGGCTATTCGATATGGCCCCCAAGACTTCTCGGGTCAGAACTATACTGTGGTATTGCTAACTAAAGCTTTCGCAGGGTTTCCTTTCAATTCCATGAAATGGTATACCAAGGTTGTATTACCTACAACAAAAGCCGCAGCCGAGTTCTTCCTCATTGCTGTGTGCTCGTCGAGGGACTTCATTTTCAATGCTTATGGAGACCTGAAATAAACATTAAATAATGTTTAAAAAAATGGTACGTTTATATCAACCAATAATTTACTTGTATCTATACTTTTTGTACGATTAAATCGTAAAGTTACTTGACTACTATGGTTTACTTCAGCGTCATATTACTTCAGATTAACACATTAGGTTATCACGGATGCTTACAACTTATCGTACTAGAGAAAATTAATAATTTACGTTCGGTGATCGTGTAATCCTATTGTTCTTTTGTTTCGTTTTGTCATTGTATATAATAGGAAAAAACATATAGTAGCTGCATTGGCTCTTAACACTTTCATCATCTATTCCTGACGGGGTTTTCTTACATTATGCTGTGGTACAAAAGCTATTAGTGAGCATTTAAACGGACCTTATAGAGCTCGTTTTATTTTGGGATTTTTGCTCATTTAAAGCAATATCTTCTAATTGGCGCTATTTTGTCGCAGTTGTTCTGATAATGGTACTCTGGAAAAGTGTTAATTAAATAATTCGCTGCAGAAAAAAATATATGTGCAAGCTTCCTACTGTTTCTACCAAATCTATGTTTAACCGTTCTTAACTCCTATCTTTATTTATAACTAACAGTATGAAGGATTTGTAGTCATAGGAATAAAATTGATTTGTGAAAAGGCACTATTACTTAGCCAGAATATATTGCCGCTTATTAATCTGTGAATTTGGAAAAAACAGCGAACCATTTCCTCAGAACCAGCAATGACTGGTACCTTTCCGCCTCTTTGTCCACTCATTACAATCACACAACATTCATATTGATATTACCTTCGTGCAGTTGTGTTTCGTATAACGTTCCCAACGACAAATGCATTCAATCGTTGTCTCTGGGAGGGAGTCTTCGTTTATGGTTGAGAGCAAAAATCAATCCTGGATTAAACCCGTAGTAATTATTCCTTTTTCTTCAGAGGGGTGTGTTTAGTCTCTAAATTTTCATACAGAATCATTCCTCGCTGTGTGTTACAATCTTCCTATGCGTTATTTATTTAGTATTTCTCGTTTCAGTATATTAATTTTTAATTCTCCTAGAAGATTTGTTTACTTTCTAGATGACTGCTGGCTGCACTTCTTTAGTGTTCCAAGCCTTATTTTTATTTTTCAATACAAAATTTTTCACCTATCTCATTCCTCTGTACATACTCAAAGTTCACCCTTCAGCTGTTTTCTGGTTCCGTCGTCCGCCTTATTGGGTCTTATTTATTTCGTTTATTTTTAGTTATGAGCTGAGCTGGCAGCTTTTGCCCATCATATCTAAGAGATGATTTCCGGCACTCAGTTTTGCGGGAAAGGAATGGGAAAGTTAGCGGCCAGGGCCTTCATTGAAGTACAGTACCGGGATTCAGTTGGTGAAACTGAGAAAAACTCTCCAAAACTCCAGGTTGTCTGGCAGCAGGGCTCTGCGTCGTTACCGACTGAACCACAGGAACTGCTCTGTTATTAGTTATGTTGTTAAGCTTTTATCTTTCTTTTTAGTTTATACGGACCTGTGTAATTCAATTTTTTTTTCTGCGTTTGAGTAAAGGGTATTCTTTGGATTAGTTTATGTAGTGTAGGTACTCCTGTCTTAACTCAGTTTCTCATCTCTTTTCTTTATTTGTTTTAGTTCAGAGTTTGCTGTCTTGTCTCTCTCATTTCCGGAGATAAGTATTCTGCAATCTACACAATCGACTATTCTTCTTCAGGAATGGCTGTTTATTCATTTTTTTAAAATATCGTTTATTCGTTTATTTCTCGTTTTTTTTTTTTTCAATCATATATTCTCTTATATTTAGCCCATTCTGTAGACTCATAGTTTCTCCAAATCCAACTCACTTTTCAGTACACAACTCTTTCTCTCAGTACTTACTCGAATTCCGTTCGTCAATTGTCTTTGTAATGCGACCATCTTCTGTATTTAATCCATTGTTTCTTTTCGCTCTGTATTCGCAACATGCAAACTAATAATTCCTTCTAGTGGTAATGGAGTTAAATTTGAATGTATTTGTGGTCTTTAGGCGTCTATGACACAGATTGTCATAAAGTTGCCGAAATATTAAACGTTTCATTAGTGCTTTGTATGTTGTGTTACTTTAAACATTGTATTATTATACGTTCTTATTTAATTTTCACCATTATGCTTACCATATGTTATTCCGCTTGCAGGTTGAAGTAGCAAACCAAAGTGAAGAGATGAAAGAGTGTATTGAAGCGAGGAAATCGTCAGGCATTCCTGTCGTGCTTAAACCTGGGAAGTACTCAGTCGATTTCGAATCGCGGGGAACTGAAAAAAGTAAACAAGAAAAAGTATCTTCTAGCACCAAAAATTCTTCATACATGAAACTGAAGCACAAAGCTGGAGATACGGGGGAACAGAAGGTTTGTTATATATATGGTTACTACAGTCAAAGTTTCATATAGTTTTGTGAATACCGGTGTTTACAGAAGAGCAGATTTTGTAACGTAATACCATGGACTAAATAATAATATAAACTTATACCGCTTACCTATTTCCCTATGCGCTAAAATCAAAGGGTTTTTTGCTTAAGGTTCCTTTTTCCTTGCAAATGGTGTTAATCTCTGACGCTAGATGGCAATGCAATCTCACATATCTAATATCTACAAATTTCAAACATCAATGGAAGACGTAGTTTTCATCTAAGAACTACGAAACTTCGAACTTAGAATCACTCCACCAATACCTACGGCAACATACGGGAGATTTTTTAATTTTCTCAATTGTACATTGTTGCGAGGTCTCCATTGTTGGCACAAAGACAAATTTCGAACATAAACGGAAAGCGTAATTTTGAACGTAGAACTACAAATGTTCAGCAACTGAGAACTCCACCATTAGCTGGAAAAAGGTACGGCGAAATTTTCATACTCCCAAAAATGCATTGTTGAGACACCTCTATTGTTAGCCAAAGATACAAGATTAAGACAACAGTGGAAAGCGTAATTTTAAACGCAGAACAACGGAAATTTTAACTTACTAACACTCTGTTAATAACTAAGGAAAATACAGACGAAATGTTGATACTTCCAAATATACATTGTTGAGAAAGTTCCATTGTTGTAAAAAGATATAGACTATGTACAAATCAGTAGAAGCATCAGTGGAAGCTGTAGTTTTCATCAAAGAACTACGAAACACTTGTTTCGGGGTGGATTGTTTTTTTCATGACAGAAGGAAACCAAAAGAACTGGGTTTCTCTTCATAGAGGCTTTCCATTATAGCTCCTCTGTTAAAAAAACACAAGCGTACAGCCGTTTTCAACAGCAGGTAATGCGATAAGGGACAAAGACAAGGGAGAGGGAATAAACAGAAACATCGTCGGAGGAAGGGCGACTGGACTGTCCTTTTCATTTATATTTTTCATAGAGAATGGGAGAACCATAAAATTCTTCTGGCAGAAACCCTCGAAATCTTTTTTCCTTTCTTGGAAATACTAGAATACAACCGGCCTACTTCAACGTTTTTTGGACTTCTACACACATTGGTGATCCTGTTACAGTCTTATGTTTTCCAGGATTTCCCTCAGCTTCACCAGGCGAATGCCAGGATGGTTCCCGGCCCGATACCTTCCCTCATCGTCTATTTACCCTATTCTGGCCTGAGCCAAGGATGCCAAAAGGGCATAAATAAATTCTAATTAAAAATTGCAAGTTTGAGCATAATAATTTCGAGTTTTCGTTGAATTGTATTGCACTTACTGCAGTGATTCCGCCAGACCCCCTGTGGGGGATGTCACCTCCCAATTCCTCGAACGAAGATACCCCCCAAATTTCAATTTTTTACGGTCAAAAAGCAATAGATACCGTGCAAAACTCCACTTACACCCTCCCAATTTTTAATTTACACTCCTTCAAGCTGACAATCATGGCGCAATCTCTGACTTAATAACTTTAGATCGGGATAAAGGAGGGAAGAAGGATTTGGGAAAGAAGTTGCCCCTAGTTTAGTTTGAAGGCACTATGCTGGCTAGCCAATATAGCTTAGAAAATCTTGCGAAAGTTTCTGGATTCAAATCCAGAACTTTCCAAACACGAAACCAACACTTTACCAATTGTACTCTGATCATTCAATGTTTGCAAAAAAAAAAAAAAGGGAGAGTGAATTGGGCGTAAGCTTATATGAAACCAAGCGTGAGTTTGAACAAGCTCATTTTTAATATTTGGATTTGAGCGTTAGTTTAGCTCAGTTTTTGCGAATTTAGTTTGAGTTAAACTCTACTCATTTCAAAGCTGTGTTTACTGAACACTGCTTAGTTGCTAGAGCGTTGTCTTAGCAATCAGAAGGTCGTAGGAACGATACAAGGAGCTGTCCATCCAGACTTAGGTATTCCATGGTTTTACTGCAGTCATACAAGACAAATGCCGCGATTGTATCTACTAAGTATTGGCCGATTACCTTCCAACATCCTTTCTTTTACCATATCCCGGCATTGAGATACGTAAAAACCATTAATAAATTCAAACTCACGTACATTAGTCAAGAGATACGTTGTCGATGTACTAAAATGGATTTATACCCGGTTGTCCGACTACCTGAATTCCTTCTCAATTGGCCGATCAAGGTCTCCGGCGGAATGTGACACGTGTGGTCTTCTCCAAGATCTTCCCAATTGTCCGATTTTCTCTCCTCCCCCTACTAGCTTTATGATGACAAATGTAATAGAGTAAGAATAAAGATAAAATCAAGTTTATTTCCAGTAATAAACGGAACAAACGTTATGTAGGCCTATAGGTCAATAAAAGAAAAGGAAAATTGTAGGTACCTGATTGGTCGGAAGTACCTCCTTAAAAATTAACTTTCTTTGGAAACAGTACAGAGACGTCATTATTTAGTACCTCTGTGCAACTAACTTCTCACAAAGTAAGAAAACAGTTTGTTTATTAAAACTCCAAATGACATTTACGCTGATGAAGCTGTCAATATTATATTTTTCTTTTTGTAAATTTCAAAAGTTGCTGGTTGCTGGTAAGTTTCAACCTATTACCTGTTTGGGTAGAAATACCAAGATTTTATCCCTGGTTGGCGTGATATTCGGAATCAACAACCGGTGATCAAAACCTCACGCACCAGGGAAAATCCCCGGCATCCCCCCTTCCCCGACAAATCGAACACTGTTCTCCACCTACAGCACCAAGTGAATTGTGTGGTTACTAGTCAGTTTCACACTCGACCGCCTTACCTCCGAAGGTGTCAAAGAGTTCCAAGGACACTCTGCTACTCAATTTGATACACCTCAAAGCGCCAGGCATGGGAGGACTGAAGAGAGCCCTACACCGTCCTGGCCGGGATTTGAACCCAGGCCGCTAGATTCGTGGTCAGACGCGCTACTGCCTGAGCCACGGCGACTCCATTCGAACATAAATTCAGAGCAAAAATTAAAAAAATAAAAAATAATACGCCTATTATTTCCTCTTGAAATAAGAGAATTGTTTATCAGAGAATTTAAAGTTTAGCTGTTAAACATAAATAATTTAACTACTTTTGTTCATATTTTTTAAACTTTTGTTCCATTGTATTGTTCAATGTAGCATCCCAAAATCTGCGTAGTGCGATTGAGGGTACCAGGAAAAACCTTAGTCATGGTGCTCGACACCGGAAATCGTTGCCGACCTGCTAACCGTGTGGGTTAGGGTGCTAATCCAGCGACTCGAAGGTCCCGGGTTCCAATTTCGGCTGGGGCATAGATGTTTATGATTGTGGATTTTAACTAAAACGTGACGGATAATCGTGACGGGCCGATGTCAAATGATACTAGAATTGCTAATACAAAATAAAGTTTACCAAAGTTTTCCCGAGAATCGTTCTTGAGACCTAATTGCAAGGCAAACACGCTAACAAATGTTCTGCCTCGTTGGTTTAATAAATACATACAAATTTAAATATTAGCATTGAAAATTCAGTAGTATTACTTGGTGTAACGACGAAAGTATCAATATCGGTCTAAAAATTTGGGAACCTCTGGATTAAAAAATACAGTATAAATAGTCTGCTATCAACCATTAACCAATGTCATACGTTGCATGATCTTTTAGGGGTCTACTCTTAGGAAGATGATTCTAAAACCCTAATCATATTTTACCAGTTACCACTTAACATTTGCCTTTACTGATAGAGAACTGACGTACTATACTTTTCCAAATTCAATAAATTATGATCAAGGATTTAGAAAAGTCAATGCTTGTAAGAACTATTTTGGTTAGCATAGGGAGGGGAGCGTAGGCCCACATAGGCTTAGGGACCCCAGACGACTGCCAACTCTGCCCATGCATTAGGACGGCCCTTACTCTGTGTTTACTATTTACATAAGTAACTGAGCTACCTTTGGCGGGGCCCCTAAATCATTGGGGGTCCTGGGCTTCAGTCCATTTACCCCACCCATTAATCGGGGTCTGAGGAATAGTTATCATTGCAATTTATCAGCTTTGTGCTGCTGCCCTCAACGGTTCAAAACCCTTGTATAAGGTAAGGGAACAAAAGAAGTGGGGCGAGGTTCCTAAAGTTCACAGGCTAAGTAACAACATAATCCTGTAGAATCCTCGCACAATAGTATCGATCGATCGTAGCTCAGTTGGTAGAACGTTGGCTTAGCAATCGGAAGGTCTTGGGAGTGCTCTCAGTGGCCACTCATACTAACTTTGTTTTATCCGAAGTGATACCAGATAAATGCTGAGATGGTCCCTACTAACTAGGTGCTGACCGATTAACTTCCAACATATTTCCCCTTACTCTAACCTGAGCCTGAGAGACCTAAAGGGTATATATAAATTCAAATTCACTCACGTTAGTCAAGAGTTATGTTGTCAATTTAACGAAATTATTCATTTTTGCTGGAAAAGCTTTTTCCGGATGGACACACTGAAAAATCACTAATTCTGCGCGGTGTTAACATATTTGTATTCGAGACAGACGTCCGTTTGAATTGAATTTTATTTATGGCCTTTATGTATCTAAGTCTCAGGCCGCGAGAGAGGAGGAGATATGATGCGGGAAGGTGTCAACAAGGGCCTAAGTTGAAGATACCATTCCGGCATTTGCCTGGTATGACTAAGGAAAATCCTTGGGAAAACCTCAGTGAGAACTGTAGTCCGCTGGGGTTGAACCACAAACCTCCATCGTTGGCAGATGTTGAATTAACACAAGTTATAAACGATAATTTTGAAGCAGAAATACGAAAGAAAGTTACAGGCTAAAAATTTATGCTATTAGTTGTACATTGTAGGTAGAGACATACAGAATTACATCAGAGGAGAGCATAATTTTCATGGTAAAACTATTTAATTATAACATTAGCAGCTGTCAGGGTTTTGCAAACCACGTTCTCGGTAAAATTACACGTAAACAATATGCATAGTACTATATATTATTTAATGTTAAATTTTCTGTCATTCACTGACAATTTTGCAGCCGACACTGACATGCATTTCCCCCAAACTCTCTGAAAGTATGGGCCCAACAAAATTGTATAATATAGCACATAAGAGGTTGTTGTGTTAAGTTTTATTTTTATTTAATAAAATACTAGATTGTATATAATAAGCGTATAAAAACAAAAACAACGTCACGCACTCACATCTGTGAATTATTTTATGTTTAACTTTATAAATATTGCTTTTGCACATTATGATATAAATAAACCAATGGACTTAATTACAAACTCTAGATAAGATACCACTATTGCGTGTACATAGTTGGTTTTATAAGTTGAAATTTTTAAACCCATATTAGAGCGATTCCACGAATATGCCAAGTCTGGTAGAAAAAAGTCAAATTTACTGTGGATTTTTGTAGATTAATGCAGTTGGCTCTTGGAAGCTATCCAGGACGGCTAGTAGGAGAGAGCAAAGAGGTTTGGGGACACCAAATGAAGATAAGGAGGCTCTGTTTTTCGTCCTACATGCTGTTACTATTTATAACCTGGTATTGTTCTTATGAGCATAAAATGGCCTTTTTCAAGGTACCATCATTTGGAGTTGCCGTACCTCAGACTATGAATCAGGTGGTTAGGGTTCAATTCCCGGGCAGGACGCTGGAGACTTTTCTACTGTGCTCCCATGCCTGGTGCTCTGAGATGCACTCAGCCTCCTATCAAGCAGTACCAGAGCGTCCTTGGTATTCATGGGCACCTTGGGAGGTAAAGGCGGAACTAGTGTGGGACTGACCACCCCAACTCGTGCCGCAGGTCTAGAATAAATGAAGTGCTACCTCCACACACCCCATGTGTCACTCACAGTGCGTGCCCATTGCAAAGGGGATACCTTTACATTTTATTACCATCCCATCATTTACCTGATGCGACAGAGAAACCAGGAGAAATTTCAGGAAGGGCTCCGCTGGGCGAGAACCCTCAACTTTTCAAATGCGAACCAACATTTAAGCTATGGCTTCTTTGTAATTGTATATCTGCGGCAAAAAAGGTCTAAGCCAAAAAAAGAATAGAAAGAAAAATTTTGTTCTACGAAAAAATAAGAATAAATCTGTAAACAGTATTGTTTCCCAAATGAAACCTATATTTTTCAGGTTCAATCAACGTCCCTCTATATTCCTTCAGCAAAAAGATTGATTCTGGCTCACATTATTTATTTTTCTCTTTTCTTCCGAACAAAACAAAACCTATTTTGCTATGGTATTTGAATTGCACAAATTGTCAGTTGGTGATTGTGGGCTTGTAGCATTCTACCGTCTTTGTGAAGATGCGCACATGTTGTAGAGCCCTTGAAAATGACCATCACATGTAACTGAAAAGGATGAGATTGAAAAAGAAAAAAACGACATTCAACTTTTCTATCTTCACAAGAAACAAACTAAATTTATAGAAGGTGTAAACATTGTGGAGGAACAGGACGGTAATAAATATTTCGAGACGACCCTCCGTCGACGATTTCCCTCGCAAGAGAGGAGGGTTGTTGGGGAGGGGGAAGGGTCTTTTAAATGACAGGGGAAAAGAATGCTATGACAAGAACTTTACTCTTCTTCTCAAGCCAAAGTAGTTTGCCAAATTTCAGAAGAGGGCACCATGAGTGACGAATTGAAGCGCCTTCATTGACAGAATTTCAAACTATCATCTCCATAAGAACCTTAAGAGCACGTGCTTTTGAAGCCTGCCGTTTGGTGGCTGTGGTGGCTACTACTAGAAAGAACCATCGACTGAAAGTAGTCGCCAGTCGGGATAAGTCTATCTTATTATGTAGTCTATACTTATACTTCCAGTGTATTATTGTATCAAATAGTTACTGTATGAAACTAATAAATAAATACGAACTGAAGTATTTTCATACTTTGTAATATTATATAATTATATTATTCGTCATTTTTGAAAGTGGAACTGAAAGTTAATATGCTTGTATGCCTTTTTCTTATTCGAGAGCGAAAAAGATGGATTCTTTCGATTGCTCAATTCAACAGTCTGTAATTTCATTAAAAAAATAGTTCCCCATCATAAATTTTAATACTTAGTTACCCATCCACATTACTCTTCATGAAATGACTGTTCATCAAACAACTTTCCATAACTGTTTGCTCTAATTCCATAACTATTTTTACGTATCACTACTGGAGAAAGATTTTCATTCTCTCCACCTTAATCCTTCCTAATTGCTTTTCATCCACTCCACAGTTTTCTGTAGCTTGTCTTTACACGTTCACTCATTTGTTTTATCCATTGCTTCCATTGTATATTTGCATACCTTCTTCGTTCTGTTTTTTCTTTCTTATAACTTCTTCAGAATGAGGGAAGCCATTCTCCTTTCCTTTTAATCAACTTGGTGCATTTTTACCCCTTTTAAGTAAACTTCTTAGACGTGGGCGTAACATTTTGTGTGTGTATGTACGTGATCATCGTTCCAAAATAATAGTGATTCCATTCTGTCTCCAACTATATTACTTTTCTCTACTCTTCCTAAACAATTCTCCATCGAAGGCAGACTTTCCCCTTTTATTTATATGGAAATATCATTTTACGTAAAGCATATCGGTCTTGCTCGGTTTCAAACCAACTATTCTGTTTATGAATGGTTTATTGTGTAGTAGCTACAGTATGTCAACAGGCAATTCTTCCTATATGTAGGGTATTCAATTTACTTATGATTCCAGAAGAAAAAAACATGCATATTGGTATGGCTATACATAACTTGGATTAAGGAATATCAAAGAAATGCAAATACTTCCAATCCTGATTTCGGCTTGTCAAAGCACTTACACAATAAAAATCATAACAGTGAATCTTCACTCATTTTATACCAAGTCATATCGCACATTCATAGATCAGTTACAGAAACTCGCCTCATAATATCTAGAAAAACTTCTCTTAACACAGACAGGTATTTTAAATAATGCGTGGTTTCTCTTTCTTGATTTATTACTTGATAAAAAATAGGACAATTCTTTGCATTCGTATGCAAGAAACAAGAATATTTTAAAATTATTTGTAATTTCTTTCATTTACATTGTTCTATGAACAAACTGATTCATCTTCACAAACAATTTACATTCTATACAATATGTAAATTGCAACAGTTCCATCGAATTTGAATTTATTTATGGCTTTTAGGCATATATAGCTCAGGCTGGGTTAGAGTAGGGAAAAGGACGCGGGAAAGAGTCGGCCAGAGCCTAAGTTGAAGGTACTATCCCAACATTGGCCAGGCGTAATTGAGGAAAATCTCTGTCAGGATGGTCAGCCGCTGGTATCGAACCCAGGACCTTTCGAAGGCAAAGCCAACGCTCTACTAACTGAGCTACGGCCGCTCGGTAACAGTTTCATCAATTTACACATCTCAGCTTTAGGTATTTACTCAAACATATATACCGTATACGCTCGTGTACTGTCCGCGCTCATGTAATGTTCTCACCTGAATTTTCAGGAAGGAAAAATATTGGCCCTTGTAATGGCCGCATTATCATTTCGCATTTTAATTTCTCTGCTTAGCCATACGAAAAATGCATCTCCCATTGATGAACGAAAGGTATGAAAAAAAAAAATCTGACGATAGCGTGAGCGCTTGCTGTATGGTCACCTTCACTTTTAAAGTAAACTAGTCAGTCGTTAATTTACTCCTCCCCTTCTCCTAATTGGCCCTCTTTCAACGCCTAAGAGCTCTAAATTGTGACTCAGTGCATTCACAAAGATAGGAGAATAAGATCATTTTTCTTTATGGCTGTGTAGAACGGTAGTGAAGATTGGAAAGTACAATAGCACTGTTTTGATCTGGTAAACAGTAAAATCTATTTTAGATAATGTGTACAAAAATGAATGGTACGAAGCTGCTGTTGAATGCATGTAAATATTTACATTTGAAGAAAGTTAAGTTCACAGATTTGTGTGAACAACAAATTTTGAATTTGTTGCATAAAGTACTCGTATTTACGGTAATTATTGGTACTTTTCTTTCTCTTTTTTTTTTACCCATCTAGTCCTCAAGAGTCATCGTAGTCCTTCAAGTAAATCCAATCTTGTGTGTAATATGATCCTGTAGAGGAATCACTTCAATCTTTGACCCTTCAATTTTTAATTACAAACCTTACGAACTGAATGATCTGTCTAATGTCCGCACCTGGAAAATTGTATTTATATTTTTAGATAAATAGTGCGGACATTACACGATCGTATACGGTGTTTTCCTTACATATCCCACCTATAGTGAACCCTTTTTAGCTCCGCTCAATCTTCTCACTTTTGGTAATACTGCAGCGACCAAGACGTGGCACATTACATACGCTATTTTCTAACTGTCTATCTATTACTTTTCGGTGCACTCATATTTCCCCTTTTCTTTATCCAGCCGCATCTCGAGTGTTTTAATTCCAGTGAGTGTGCTGCGTGACATCGCAGCGCAGCGTTAGATGTGCAATGTTCATTTCAAGTTTGTTGTGTTAGTATGTATTTACAGAACACTGCATGTATAGCTGTATAAAAATTTTATTTTGTTTCAGATATTTACATTTGAATATATGGAACCGTACAAAAATGGAAGTTGCAGTAGGTATACCAATTGTTTGGAATGTTTGGCTGATGCCCTTTGTGGTTGGTGTGAAGTAAATCAGAAGTGCTTCAAAAGGTCAGAGAATGAAAAGGATATATGTTCTGATGGTGATGAGTGGCATTATTTAACACTACTTCCGTATATGTGTTCGAATTGTTCGAATTATATAACATGCGAAAGTTGCATTGAAAGTCATCTTTGTGAATGGTGGACGGAAAAAGATCGTTGCGCTAGAAAAGGGAGGTAGGTATTGTATAGTTTCTAAGTAAAGTAAATTAAGTTTTTCTATAGTTACATCTGGTAACAGTTAACAGGTATCAAATTTGCAGTACTGGAAGGTAGTTCCAATTTTTCTATGTGTATTTATTTTACGTTTGTTTAGTTACAATTCGTATGCGAAGAAGTAGGCGTGCGAATGGAGTAGTCGCATAATAATTGAAACTACGAGGAAGATAAAAAGGAATTGGTTAGGACATCGTTTCATACTGATGGATACAGTTGAAGAAGAAGAAGAGATACAGGGTGATGGCCACCCATCTGGAAAACCTGGAAAAGTCAGAGATTTTTTTAGAAAAACCTGGAATTTCTGCTTGGATGAAAGTATAAATTCTTCCTAGCCATTTAGCCCGTATATTTCTATACAAAATTCTCTTGGTCTCTGGGGACTCCGCCCCGAGGAGAGCCCCATTCAAGACTTAACGCCAAGTCTTCGTTTATCTGTCTCTGTCCCGTTTTGTCTGCGCCTACTTTCAATATGTACTTTAGTCAATGAGTGAGTGAGTCAGTATCTATGGAGTTTTATAGTATACTAAAAAAGTAATTCAGTGCTGGATGTGAATTGAGCTGGAGCGAGTGCGAGACCATTTTGTAATAAACACAGTAGGTGTTTCAAAGACAACAAAGACATGAGTTTCATTTTAACTCATTTCAAAGACAATAAATTTCTTAAGTGATTCATGGAATATAACGGTAATCTAAAACACCAAAGTAACACATGCACATGGAAACTTCTCTAACGTCATCATCTGGGAAATTAATGAGGTTATTCTAACGATTATTCCCAAAGCAGAAATGAACAACAGGACCTCTCTCACCTGTTGGTCACGATCACTCATTAAACGAAAAAAGACTTGTTTGTCTCTCTCCACATGAGAAATTCATGATATAAGAACACCAAAAGTTAAATAACAAAAATAAATAATCAACAATTAGGCACGTAATTTCAAGGAAAGTATATCAGAAACGTGACTGCTAGTGTTCTAAAAATCGACGACAAAATCATTAACTAATGACTAATATGTGTAATCCCAGGAGAAGTCTCTCAGAGACGTGATTGTATGAAAGTTTGGCGATCAAAACAGGTATTGGAAACTATGTACAAAATTCACTATCGTGACAACCAACCGAGAATGAACCAAGGCTAACTCCCATTCTTCCTCCTTCCCGTATGACACAAACACCTTTCTTAATTCCTGTTTCCCAAAGCCATAACAACCATGTCACGTGTAATCAATGAGAAAAGCACGCGACATCCTAAATTCGAAGACGATAAAACCAATCTGAACATTGAATCGAGACGCCAGTTACCACTGCGATTTCGTTAAAGTAACAAGTATTCATATATTCGTTTCAGTTACAAAAGTGTACTTTAATAACTTTGTTAAAACCAGTGTCTTCATACGCAATAGAACTTGGCAGTAATTAGTGGTCAATGTTATTAGCTACGAACTCTAACTTTAGTCGTTGTTCTATACATCGAAAAGTAAGGAAAAGATGAGAATAGACTTTTTAAGTGACAACAAATAGTGCCTTTGCATTGGAACAGAAGATTGAAAAGACAGAGACTTTTGTTAAGTAAGTATCCCGACATCTATTCGGTGCAAAGTGACTAACATGGTTTTCTACCAGGGACTTCATTCTACAAATGTGGCAGATATGTGCAGATATAAAGGGCTGTGTTTAAATATGTTTCATTCAAAGCTCATTCACTACGTTTTAAATTAGAAAAGATGGTTCGCTAGAATATAATCATATCCTTATGTCCAAAAATAGTAAAAATGTAGTTTGTTTCTTATCCATTTATCCAGACCATTAGTTCCCTTTTAATAGTAAAGAAATGTTGAAATTTGCATGTCAATCCATCTTCTAGGCAGGAAAACTAGCTTTGGTAAGTGCATGAAAAGTGTAAAAGATGTGTACATATTATTGCAAATAGACAGCGAGTACGGTTTCCAGCTCTATCACGTCCTCAGAAGACCCACAAATTAAGAGGAGAGCGCAAGCTTAATAATATATATATATAATATATATATATATATATATATACATACGCGTAGAAGAACGCGTAGAAAACTACAGACCAATTAGTTTACTGTCAGTCCTATACAAAATGTTCACCAAAGTAATTTTGAATCGTATTGAACGAGACTTGGATTTTAATCAGGGAAGGGAACAAGCCGGATTTCGTCGTGGATTTAGCACAATGGACCACATACAAACATTGAATGAAGTTATGGAAAGGACTAATGAATATGAACTTCCATTATGTTTGGGATTCATAGATTTTGAAAAGGCTTTCGATTCGGTCTCCTTGTCAGCAGTACTTAAATCACTTGAACATCAAGGCATCGAAAGTGCATACATCAAGTTACTGCGAAACATTTACTCGACTGCCACTTCTGTCATTAGGCTGCATCAAGACAGTGAAAAATTTAAAGTTGGAAAAGGGGTAAGGCAAGGAGATTCAATTTCTCCGAAACTGTTTTGTGCGGTCCTGGAGAGAGTGTTCCAGAATTTAAACTGGGATGAAGTGGGAATTAAAATTAATGGCGAATATCTTCATCATTTACGGTTCGCTGATGATATAGTCCTGTTTGCTTCAAGTGCAGAAGAACTACAAACCAGAATGGAAGAACTGAGTAACGAGAGTTCGAAAATCGGCCTTAAAATGAACTTAAGTAAAACAAAAGTAATGTACAACCAACATGCTGCAAAGAAGGAAGTGAAGATTAACGGAGAGACAATAGGCATAGTTGATGAGTATGTTTACCTAGGCCAGCTTAAAACATCGAATGCAAAGTTGACTGATGAAATAAATAGAAGATGTAAAATGGCGTGGAGTTCTTTTGGAAGACTACACTTTATTTTCAAAAGCAAACTTCCAATGTGTCTGAAGCGTAAAGTTTATAATCAATGTGTCTTACCTGTAATGATGTACGGCTGCGAAACTTGGACATTGAATGCGCAAACGACTCAAAGATTGAGAGTCACACAAAGAGCAATGGAGAGGTGCATGCTAGGAATAACCAGGAGGGACAGGAAGAGAAATGAATGGATTCGCGCACAAACAAAGGTAGAGGATGTAATCAAGACTGCGAAGAAGATGAAGTGGAGATGGGCCGGTCACATAGCTAGACGAACAGATGGAAGGTGGACGACAAATGTACTACAGTGGATTCCT
>JAGDQP010004023.1:66445-88610 GCA_022664845.1 Lepisma saccharinum | reverse complement strand
CAGCTTAAAACATCGAATGCAAAGTTGACTGATGAAATAAATAGAAGATGTAAAATGGCGTGGAGTTCTTTTGGAAGACTACACTTTATTTTCAAAAGCAAACTTCCAATGTGTCTGAAGCGTAAAGTTTATAATCAATGTGTCTTACCTGTAATGATGTACGGCTGCGAAACTTGGACATTGAATGCGCAAACGACTCAAAGATTGAGAGTCACACAAAGAGCAATGGAGAGGTGCATGCTAGGAATAACCAGGAGTGACAGGAAGAGAAATGAATGGATTCGCGCACAAACAAAGGTAGAGGATGTAATCAAGAGTGCGAAGAAGATGAAGTGGAGATGGGCCGGTCACATAGCTAGACGAACAGATGGAAGGTGGACGACAAATGTACTACAGTGGATTCCTAGAGAAAAGAAACGACCGAGACGACGTCCAAATGTAAGATGGGTAGATGAAATCAAGCGTTTTTCAGGAGCTACATGGATGAGGATATCAGCAGACCGAGATATGTGGAAAGAAAAGGGGGAGGCCTTCATCCAGCAGTAGATAGAAAACGGCTGAATATGATGATGATGATGATGATATATATGTACATACAGTGTTTGATTTGTAGCCGGGGATGGTTGGGATTATCCCCCTGTGTGTAAAAATATTTCCTGGCTCTGTTTCTTGAAATAAACCCCAAATTTGGGATATAAATGGACATAAAATACAGCATTTTACGTATCTGACAAATTGTGCCCCTCTGTGGAAAGTATACAAATCGAACACTATATATATATATATAGTAAGATGAAAGCGGACGATGGAGCTCTCTTTTATTCTTGATTTTTTTATAGGCAAACAAGGAAAATTTTGCGGATAAATCTACCATTTTTCTCTTGCAAGTATTCTCAGTCCTTCAGGAAGATCTCTTTTTCTTCTTGCAATAGATAAACGAAGATGTCTGTCTGGTTTGTCCAGGGTTTGTCCCTCACAAATCTCTGTCGAAAGGTCCGCATTACCACTACCAGCACAATACTTTCCTTCTCACAGAAACCATCCAAATACACTGCTAAAACAGAAAACATGAACTAAAGAAGTCATAAATTTTACCATTGCTCATGTTTGGACTTTAAAGTTTCCCTTGTTTACGATGATTTCCTTCCTCCCCGCCCCTTTAAGAAGTTTTCAAAAGGACCGGCTCCCGCTGTGAACGAAAGTGGGATGAGGAGTGACCATAGTGTCATCTAGCAGTTAAGTAGCTAACTATGTGAATACGAAAAGATCAGCTTTTCTGATTTCTGTCGATTCAATAATGAAGGATATAATTTCTAATCGATTGTGTAATGAATGTCTTTGGAAACAGCGAAAAATAGCACAATAACGCAAAAATATAAAGATAGTACTCCATTCTCAAAAAAGTCCGAAGCTTTTAGCTCTTTTCCTTAATGTAATAAAACAGAAAACGTTTTCCTCTAATTTTGATCATTTTCTTATGGGAATTTGGATTATAGTTTTCCGTATTTATAAAAAGAGAATACCACGTACAGCGTTCAAATTGTACCTTCAAAATGAGATGCATCATATTGATGTCGTTATTAAGTCATTTTTGCGAAAGAACGGAATGAAACCATGATTTGACTAAAAATGTGTGAGAATCCATGTTAAATTGAACATCAATTTTCCGACCGCTGCGGCTAACTCCGTCTCACTCTTAAGCGTATTATTAGTGAAGCTCACAGGAACCTCGCGTTTGTAATGAGATTGGGAAGCGATTTTTCAAATATTAATGTTCTAAAAATTTTATATGGTCTACAGCGTATGTTCGGTCAAAGTTAGAATATGCTGCAGTAGTATGGCATCCTAATACAAAGAAGAACACTCGCCAAATAGAAATTATACAGTCTAAATTTGTTCGTTTTCTGACTTACAAAGAAACAGGAATATATCCTAAGTTCGAAAAGTACTTGGACCTAGCAAACAAATACACATTACTTTCCATTATCTTTCCTACACAGACTACTACATAGCAATATTAACTCGGAAAGCTTATTGTCAGAAATAGGGTTGCACGTCCCGCACAGAGTTACTCGACCTTGTGATGCATTTTCCATCTCACGGTCCAAAGGACGAATGTATTAGATATATCGCATATTAGGAGAACGTGCTCTTTCTATAATAGTATTCTTAAAACGTGTCCTGATATAGATATATTTAATATAAAAATAAGTCAGTTTCATTCATATATAAGGTAATGAATTGTTTTTACATAATTTATCACCATGAATCTCCAAATATATAAATGTGTGTGTGATGGTGTGGGTATGTGTGTAGAATATGACATGTATGTTCAAATAAATAAATAAAATACCTCAATTACGCATCTAATTGTTCCGACTAGAACTGAGAAGGAGATCTCTGAAATATTTTTATGTCCAGTTAATATCGAGCTGATCTTCCTATTTGGAGTAACTGTTAAGTGAATGTTGTACCTCAAATATTTTCTTTAGGGACCTGTTCTTCCCTGAAGCCAAACTTTTCATTTTAATAAATCATTGCATCTAATTATTTCTGTAATTTTAAATGTACTGAAAAGATAAAAGTTCGTCATTCGGGTGATCAAATATGATTTCATGGTTACAAGCGACCAAAAAAAAAAAAAAAAAAAAAGTTTCCCACAAAGTTCTCATAACGTCATTTTGCTTATAGTTGTGAAGAAGAAGAAAACAACTAAATATATTGTTAATTAACAAGGGATTGAAAATAACAAGAACATTTATAACGAACTGCAAACATCCTCTATCCTTCACATGAAAACTTTTCGTGTGGCGTCTATCGCGCATGAAAAGAGAACAAAAAATTTTGGTTTTAATTGTAAACGTCTTTATGACTATAAGAATGTTTCATTTGCCGAAAAGAAAAGAGGGCGGCCATTTAACTCCTTTTCTTTTTTCAATATGATTGTTACCTCTCGCATCATATTTCACATGCCTCCATTTTATCTTCCTAATTACTTCAGGAACTTTTTACTCTTTCGTGAAATAGAAGCTCTGGTTAAGTGACCGTTCAAAAAAAAGTACACGCACAGGATCCTTATTTCGTATCAATGTCTCTAATAAGCACACCGAATCTACTGAAAGATTAAAAAAAAAATGCTTTCAAATATATTATTTGCACGCAAGATTTCATTAGCACAAAGAATATCCTCCTTCCTCTCATTTAATAGATAGTTACAAAGTTCTTACGAACAAAGAGGATATAAGTTCCTTC
Source organism: Lepisma saccharinum (assembly GCA_022664845.1). Taxonomy (NCBI): domain Eukaryota; kingdom Metazoa; phylum Arthropoda; class Insecta; order Zygentoma; family Lepismatidae; genus Lepisma; species Lepisma saccharinum. Next base: position 85,358 of record JAGDQP010004023.1, on the reverse strand, counting down.
AACTTCTTTTTTTTATACGTATATTATTAATTTCAGATATTAGGAAAATTTTACAACATGTCACAGAATAATTCTAAGAATTTAGGATGGTGTGAAAATTCACATAGACAGCGACCTAGACCACAATCACCATGTTTGCGGTATTTCCCATATATGAATACATTTTTTTAAATGTAATTAATTACTTTATAGAACAAATTCTGTTGAATTTTATTACAAAATGTATAAAAAGAAGAACCTATTTTATATTGGTAATGTTCAGGTTATGATTCACAAGCCTCCACTGATGAGAGCAGAAAAGACACTATAGAAGCCTCTGTTAATGTGTTCCTCCTAATCTAATGTGTTCTCACATCAGTTCAGTTCACCTTTATGGTATCTCCTACACAAGAAAAGCACCTTATCTCCTAAAACCGCAAGAGAAACGCCCCACTCATTTCCTAGTTAGAAAACACTGGTAAACGAATGTCCTCGTCATAACGTATACACACTCATTATCGCCTGCAACTTTTACGACTACGCATTTATGACGGCTTAGGCCTACCTACAGATTTTACAATCCTAGAGCTTCAAATTCAATACTTCGTGTATACATCGCAATTTCTGAACAAAAGGCGTTACTAATTCATTTAAAATACACACAGATCGCATTATTTTAACTCTAGCTCTTCCAAACACGAGCTGTTCTGCACACTGACTGCGCGCGCAACAAGCATCTTATCACCATCCGCGGCTTATCTCCCGGTTTTACTTCATGTAAAAAATTTAGCTTTAGTGAACATATAATTGTTTCTTTTAATGAATTAGATACGAAAATACACTGCAAGATTTTAAAGTTCTTGTCAAATACAGACTCCTGCATACAAGGCAAAAAAAAAAAAATATATATATATATCGCTGTGTTAATTCAACATTTTTCGGTGTCTTATTGAGACTACTACTTTTGTTGTTGTGTGATTTCGATGATTCAGCTCTATTATAGTGCTAGTATGACACCCTCCATTGTGTTGAATCAACATTGACAACATATCTATTGTGTTCAATCTCCGAAATCAACACCGTTTGTTGTGTTGATTTAACCTAAAAAGTCGTAGTAGCCCTGAGACACCGGAAAGTGGTGAATTAACACAGCCATTTTTTTAAAATTTGTTGCTGTGTATACATAAATCTGTTAAGTTTAGCTTTATAAACGTGGGAACATTTAGCATAATTAAAATGGTCGTTTTACTTAACACATGAAAGAAAACAAAGTTTGTATCGTATGGTATAACACATGTTTTCTATAGTAAATTACGCGTAGACTAATTTTTAGTAAAATATATCTGCAAATCTTTCTTATAGGATATCAGAAATAATTCTCATCTTTTCCATCATTTCAATCTGTAATCAGTTTACACTGTAATAGGAAAAGAACATTAGAAAACATTTATATAATAATAATAACAAAAAAAACTGTGCAACGAACAGACACCTATCAGTAGACGCATGCAATCTTTGGGGTAAATACCGACAATCAATGCACAACGTCCACAAGTAAAATATACGGTTCTGGGGAAGATAAAAAGTTCGTCTAATCTCAGTTTGCAACAGACATAAAACAGCCATAAATCAAGGCCGACAAGACTAAAATTCTGCAGTTCCAAGAATTGTGCAATGCTGGAAACGCAATTACAGATTGATTTTTCTTTCGCTGAAAGCGCTTCCTGTATAAAATATTCTCCTTACCTTCAAGAAAAAAAAATAGTATCCTTTCATTGCAAAAATTAAAAGTGGAAAACCAACTTTAAAAGTTTACATTCTTTCAAAACTCCCATTTTATTACTGTTTGAAGACAAAACGATTCACCAAAATGTATCATTTCAACATACACGAGTGTCAGTGAGAAATGCTGAGACTGACAATTCATACGTGAACCATGCAAGTTAACATTTCTTCAATGTAATAGGAAAGTTCATTTTGTTCACATGCGATGTATGAGGAAAATATCAGTAATAAATCAGAGTGAATCACATATGAAGGGGTACAATTTCATGCTCCTCAATGTCACTTTCCGTTTATCTTATATCCGATGTAGTTCCTAATTTTTAAGTTCTACAAATGGTGTTTACACCTTATAATCAGCAAATGTATTTTATGCCCGTAAGAAAACAAAAGCATAGTACGTGATAAGGACCAATGCTCCACCATTCCCAGTGAACAGGGAGTTACATAGTTAAAAAAAAAATGCCTGTGTTAATTCAACACTTTTCGGTGTCCCAGCGTGACTACACATTTTTTGTGTTAAATTAACACAACACACAGTGTTTATTTCGGTACTGGGAGGGAAAAAAGTTACGATTGCAACGAGATTTGAACATGGGTTGCTGAGTTAGAAGTTCAGCAATTTACTATCTGGGCTAAATCGCCATACAGAAAAAAAAACTTAATTCAAACAGTACGGTTTAGGAATAAAAAAAAAATATGTTGCTGAACCCCAACACAACCACAGTCATTCGCACGACTGATGTCATTTTTTAATTACTTTTCCATTTGTCAATTAAGGATCAAAATTCCCATTTATTGAGAATATATTCCATTTCTATGAAAGCAAGCGATCAAGATGGCAACAAGCAAACACTTGATGTCTAATCAAGACCGTGAGCTGTGTTGATTCAACACAGGTATTTTTTTTACCGTGTATACATTCGTTTGAAGATAATGTAACAAAAATATAGGTCCACGATGTTAAGCACTACTTATTCACTTATTTATATTGTGCTGTTCTTAGATGTTTTATCTGATCATAAATTAACTGTTCAATATCACATCTACAGTATTTTTGCTGCAGCTTACGGCAACCTTGATTTCATTATGCATATGAGTAGTGAATTTGAATAGAATTATTTAATATCTGAGCCTCCTGCGAGACCTATAGCCGGTAGCGCGCTCGAGTTCACTGACAGCAATCCTGAGTTCGATTCCTGATGGGAGCTCAAATTTTCGGTGGTGACCCAGCATCGTGAGGACAATTGGGGACCTACTTCAATAAAAGAAATAGCGCACTGTGGTCATGAAAGTCAGATACATGGCTATGCAGAGGCGTTAACTTGAACGTAATACAGCCGTCTGATACTGTTTTTGGTGTGCGCTGTACTTAGATTAGGTTGGGTTAACTGACTTTTGATTAGTTTTAATTACTTTCGATAGTGTGCATGATCCAATATTAATACGAGTTGCATTGTTAATAGAAAATTAAGAAAATTAGTGGAGGAAGAACGAAAAGAGATCCCAGCCATAAACGAAGCTTTTATCAGCCTATTCTTTCAATTTGCAATAAAGGATATTTGTTAATTTACCAAAAAGAGGAAAGGGTGGAAGCTCAAGTTAAAAAAAAAAAAAAAAACGTCCTTCCAAATAAGGACATTGGTAACTTAAAAATATTATAATACATAGTAAACCAGAGTTTAAAACATAGTTTTGCTCATTTATACACTTTTAATTTACTTATCTTTAATGACCTGGGGGAGTCTGTCGGCTTTTTAAAAAGCAAGTCAATGAATTCCCTAGACATTTACAGCAAGTGGAAAGTTCATCTCGGTCTTCTCTAATAATGATTAGGTCACTCACACCCGTAATCAAAGGACGAAACGACGAGATCGCTCAACTCTTTAATGATGGCAGAACAATAGAATGGTACCGACATGGGTGTGGTTGCATTCATCTAGCCGTCACAAAGGTGGGGCTACGTCCAACCTCTTTCCCACCTACTTTACAATATCTTCCACTTTCAAGTAGTTCTATAAAACGATCATAGATGGCAGGAGAAATGATATATCTCTTGTTTCTCATTTCTCTCATATTTGAAAAAAAAAAAGATTCCTCCTCCAAGCGTTCCGTTGTTGATGATTGAAACTCATGGGCGGGATCGAGTGACGTACAGAGGCTAGTGGGTGGTTGACAGGCGGAGCTAGGCGGTTCGGAGGAGGAGCAGCTCATATCTAATTCCAGCATACAGCACCACAACTGGCAGTTATTGGAACTAACCACGGAGAGCACAATGGCAAGTAAACAAAATGTAACAGTCACTTTAGACATTGAATGCTGCTATTAAATCCATACATTGTATTAAAAAATCTTAAAGTCGTAGACGAGAAAAATAGATTTTACCACCGCCGTTATCCACATAAATTTGATCATGGGATCTATTTTCTTAAAGAAAATCTTCCAGAATTTTAACAGCATATTTGATTTCTCTGTACAACTAGGACAATGTCGGAATAGTACCACAAATAAAGTTGGTACCTTCTCCTTGAACCGAAGACTCCTAAACGTGTTTTCCCTGTCCGCTGGAGATGTAAGGGGAAAGGAAGTAAAATTCATACGGTGTTTATAGCCTTCACGCAATTTTGTTTCTGATCGTTCTTCGATGGGTTTAATATGACCTAAACATATGTATTTTTATTACATCATTACCCGGGGGGAGATTTTAGAGTGGGGGGAATTAATCCTCCAAGATTTTGCCCCGTGACTGTTATCTAGAGGTTCGGCTGAAGACATAAGTAATCTGTTAGAGGTATGGGTTCTGTTGTTCGTGCCGTGGATCCAATCTAACAAAACTTCGATATGAGTGCGTGAATTGTTAATTAAAGAGTGGACATACCAAACGTTCTAAGTGCCATTTCTTTTAAATGCACTTTTGTCTACAGGCATGCTCAATGTGCCCACTCGCATGTCCCCATCCTTGTTCCAAGTGCCAAGTCAATGAGGAAGACGTGAAAACAATCACATGTGGAGGTAAATTCTTTCCGTTTTCTCCTCACATTTGGCACTTAGAACGTTTGGCATTTCCACTCTTCAATCGTTACTAACGTTCTACACGAGATGGTGACCTTCTAAGGACGGGACCTACATATTTTGTGCAAAGTGAGCTCCGAACCACTGCATTCAATAAACCCTTGCGGGATTTGAACTCGTGACCACGGGTCACAGAAAGCGAGCGCTCTAACCTCTCACCACCTCGAGGTCTACTTTGATAACAGTAACAGTCTAGAACAAGGTGAGTTATATAGTAACGTAGAATTTTGAATTTAAGTCCTTTAGGCATCTAAGGCTCAGGCTGGAAATAGGATTGGGGAAAGGATTCGGGAAGGTGTCGGCCAGGGCCTATGTTGAAGGTGCCGGCTTTTGCCTGGTGTGACTGAGGAAAAACCTCAGTCAGGACGATCGGCCGCTGGGAAGCAACGTAGAAGTGGTCAAGAGGGGAGTGTCTTTGGCAACGAGACATGTCCAGAGAGTCATTATTTTGTAGTTTTCGGACAAACATCAGCGGTACGTCCACAGGCGATGGAACTGCGTAAAATCATAGCCCAATTTAACGCTCGTGTCTCACAACACATCACTTATTGCGCTGTACAGCGTACACTAAATTCCATGAGGTCTGGTGGTAATCTATAACTTGGGTACCATTACTATCAAGCACCAACCAGTTTGGCTCACCTGGGCCAGAGAACATCGACATCGCCTGGTCTGTAGTGTTACCCATGGCACCAGATGAGACGAGGTTTCCGACTGTCTTTTCTCGTCTCGAAAATATGTTCCTGTCTCGTTTCGAAGAGTTCTGTCTCGTCTTCTCCCGAATTTACTTTTTATATTTGTTTGTATATTTCAACCAGATGCAGACGTTGAACAATGAGATTAGTCAGATTCCAAGTCTGACAATTTCGGTTTGTTCACTTATTCTTCGTCACTTGAAAAGTCATCCAAGTTTTCTTCCTCACCCATTGTCAACAATACTTCACTCTACGTTAGTTTTTTTTTGCTGATTGACTCGTTTTTGCTTCTTCGAAGAAAGTAAGCCATGATCTTTCAGGGGCGGATACTTAGTTTTAACTGAACCAGTAATGAATTACCAGGAGATAAATATTACTTGTTAATGCTCGATACGAGTCAAAGATCACTTATTCCGAAATACTTTTTTGACAATCTCTTGTACCAGTTCACTACATAAAGAGGCTTACCTCTTTCTGATTTCACACTAGTTAGCGCTGCGATTCTACTTACAATTTCGAAGGTTTTGAAGGTCCCTTTATAGCATCCCAGATACAAATATTCATTTTTATAACATAGGTTAGCAACACCAGCAACGGGAACACACATTATTTTTCTAAAGTGTCGAGTAACGTTTATGACAAGTTTGGTGCGGATTTCTTATGTCTAATGATTTGGAAGCTATTTGAAAATTTGAATTTTAAACTACATTAGCAACACTTACAACTGGTGTGCTTGGGAACGGGACACCCATAGTACTTTTCTATTTTCTCGAATAATGTTCATGCCAAGTTTAGTGCGGATATATCCAACGGTGTGGCAGCAATGAAAAAAATATTAATTAAAATACATTGGCAACACTGACAGCTCAGCTAGAGTATTTGGCGACGGGTATACTCAAAGTATTTTGTATCCAATAATGTTTATGCAACATTTGGTGTTGCTACGTTTAACGTAACGTAAACAATTTGAAAACTTGAATATTGTAATGTTGGGAATACTAACAACTATACGATGCTTGGAGACGACGGCATTGACAGTTTTTCTACTGTATCGCGTAATGTTCATGACAATTTTGGTGCAGATTGATCTAACGTAATGGAAACAATCTGAAAACTATATTTTAATAAAAGCTTGGTATCAGTAACCCATTGCACCATTCAAGACGGTTCCGGTAGCTCTATAAGTTAGCCAAAACCTTTCCAACGACACCTCAAAGACCTCTCTACAGATTCAGGTTCCTCAGATTAACTTTTTTGTATATGGACAGACGGACGGAATAAGCGGGAATAAAAGATCCCTTTTTGTTAGCTAAAGGCTCAAAAATAAAATACCTAAACTGTATTGTCAAAACCAATATCTCTTTAAACCTCAATGCTAAAAATGACTGATACGATGGTCGATACGATTGTGTCTTTGTTCGCATTAAGAAAGACAAGGGTTATTACTTATTAATAACTGAAACTGTCATTAGAAACCGTGTGGTTCTAAAATATAGGATTTTTACACAAACATATCTCGATTGATGCTCTAACATTGTTCTTGAATCTGGAGCGCTATCACAAAACAGAATCAGGAAGCTTGAAATAATTGTAAAATGGATACTACAGCAGCTTCGAAGGATTAACAATAAATTTAGGTATTTCCAGCTCTCTTTTGAAGTATTTAACGCTGATACGGATTTCAAGGAAATATTTCATTCCGACTGAGTAATAATTAACAAATTACAATTGCTCTGTTTGAATTTTATGAGACATTCGAAATGAGACGAGAATTTTAAAAAGGCATCTCCTCTCGTCTCGTGGGCAGTGATGTGAGCCGGGTAAATACCCAGTGGGTAGGGTATTTACTCCAGACCCGGGTAAATACCCAAAACGAAGTTATTTAGAGTGGGGTGGGGGGACTCTGAACGGCAGCCGACTCTGAACATATTAACGTTTGTCATTTGTTCTCGAAGAACGCTACCTTGAGTTTGGTAGAAATTGGTGGAAGTGGAAGACTCTTGTGTGGTGTGCTAATTATTCGTGCGACGGCAGGAACCCACGTCTGCTTTGGAGAGGAAAGCGAACAAGACACAACAAATGTAAATACCAAGTAATAAAATAGCCATACTGTAGTTTGAGGCCTTGTGTATATAGTGTGTAATTTCTACCAGAGACAGCACAGAGCCACGTTGTTGATGCATGAAAGTTTGGGGAAGATATAGCCATGCCTGACTACTGCATCCTGCCTGGTGCTGCTATTTGAAAAAAAATACGAACACTTAACCGACAACCGGCTTTGTGGGGCGACTCTGAACAGATTTAATGGGGTGACACTGAACACGCCTTTGTATTACTGTAACGTTGTTTTTTCACTGTATGTTTTGTATAGAGTGCCTTATGAGGCCTTCATGTTTCATTACAGATGCCCAGAGACTACAAGAGAGTAGCGAATGGCACAAAATACAAACGATGGAATGAACAAATAATGGTCCAAGCCTTAGAGGAAATTAAAAAGAAAGAACTGTCCCTCTGCCAACCTGCCGAGAAATACGGGATACCCAAGGGCACGTTACACTTGCGGTTGAAATCTGCCAGCAGGAAATCACATGGAGGTCAGCCCGTGTTTGGGAAAGAAGAGGAAGAAGAAATGGCAAACTTGTTGCTCAAGGTGGCACGGAAAGGTTTCCCTTAAACACCACTAAATGTGAGAAAAGCCGCATTTGACTACGCTGAGAAGAAAGCACTGAAGCATCCTTTCAACAAGGAGACGCGATTGGCGGGAAAAGATTGGCTTCGGTTGTTTCTCAAACGACACCCTGGTTTATCGTTACGAACCCCGTAGCAACTATCTCTTGCAAGAGCAAAAGGTTTCAACAAGCAAGCTGTCACAGAATATTTTGATCTACTGCGTCAACCATAGAAGGCACTGGCTTAGTCAACTCTCCGGATCACATCTACAACGTGGATGAGACCGGCCTTCCCCTCAACAATAAACTACAGCATGTTGTGGCAGAAAAGGGTAGCCCAAATGCAGTGTTTGTGACATCCGCCGAGAAAGGAGAAAATGTCTCGTTAATTGCGTGTTGTAATGCTACAGGCACTTTCATTCCTCCGTACTTGGTGTTCCGCGGAAAGAGGCAACGTAATGATCTGAACAATGATCTTCCCCCAGTTTCTGTTGTTGATATGAGCGACAGTGGATATGTGAAAGAAGATGTATTCTTACGTTGGCTGCACCATTTTCAGCGCTGTAGGGTCCCTGGGAAATGTTTGCTGCTTTTGGATGGCCACTATAGCCACACGAAAAGTATGGATGTTCTAATGTTTTGCGAAGGAAATGATATTGAACTCCTCTGTCTGCCTGCCCACTGCACCCATCGCTTACAGCCTTTGGACAGGTCCGTTTTTAAAGCTCTAAAGGCGTATTACGTGTCTGCCGCCAACAAGTGGATGCGTTGTCATGTTGGAAGGAAACTAACCAGAATCAGCTTTGGACGTGTTTTCCAAGAAGCTTGGGGAAAAGCTGCTACAGTTGGCAACGCCGTTAAGGGATTGCAGGTCTGTGGCATTGTTCCCCTTAATCCCGATATCATTCTTGATCATTTGTTTGAACCTTCTTCACCATACATAGTGACACCACGCTCTCCCATCAGAACAGACAATTTGAATAGGACAGATGCCACCGAAGCTACAGAAAAAGGTAGTGCCCGTCCAGTTCGGGAGGCAACCTCTTCCTGCGAAGATACTGTACAAACGAAACCGACGTTAAGTCCCATGTCCTTCCAGAAAATTGTGCCCGTACCACAAACAACGACACCGGAGAAGAACACTTCAAGAGCGCAACGGGCTACACTGTTAACGTCGCTGTCGTACATCAACTAGTTACGAAGCAAACAACACGCCAAAACAAGCAAGGTAGGTCTGCAGCAGTTGTTCGGGGAAAAGGGAGGAAGACGTCTTTCGTTCAACGGACTGCACATATGTCTCCACCGAGCCCTTCACAGCAGGTCTCTTCAGAAGACTGTGGATTTTGTGGACGAAATTACTACGCCCCTGGGTCATCTGCGATGGGTGATTGGATGCAATGTTCAAGGTGCAGGCGGTGGTACCACGTGGTCTGTGTGGGCGCTGGTGACAATGTACTTTTTATCTGTGGACGATGCAGAACCAGTGCATGAGGACATGTCAGCATTCCTTAGCTCTACGGGGTCTATGGTCCCCAAGGAGCTTTTATTACACATTAGACTCTTTTATTGACTTAAGTAATGCTCTTTCTTTGTTCTTATTGTAGAGATCATACATGCAGATTATTTTTCCTAAAATATATAATACGTGTAGTATTTATGCACAGATCTAGTGCTTTTCTTTTCAGTGTTCAGTGTCACCCCTCCGTTGTTCAGTTTCACCCTTCGGTCGTGGGTGACTCTGAACAGGACACACGTGTTTATTTCCACACACGTAGCATCCATTCTGTACCAGATATCACGCAGTGCTTACACCGAGTGTTGAACAACATATTGGGCTTTCGATTCCATGTAAAGTTTCTTCCATTCGTTGCGAACCGTTTGCTTACAAGGTGAATTACCATGAAATCGTTCAGAGTCCCCCCACCCCACTCTATGATTTTTATTTTTATTTTTGCAGTTTCTTAAAGTTTCAATGAAATGTTTATTAGGAACGGGTTTTACAATAAACACAATGCTATAAAAAGTCTCATTTGAGTAATTAATATAAGTAAATACTAATTACTCTGTAATAAAGAAAGAAAATTCATTTAATTTTAACATGTGTAATGAAATTAATTTTGACAATGTAGTCCCTAAAATAATAATTCTAAATACAGTTAAATAAATTAAGTTTCTCGTATATAAATAATACTATTTTCATTTATTGCATAATAAATTTAATGAATTAATCAATGAAATGATATTTTTTTTAAAAAATCTTAATGGGAGCGGAAATTTGAAAAGCGGAAAACATTTGGTGTTATATTCATTTAGCTGCTGCCCTGTTAAACCCCGCTGCACAGGGTTGCAAATTAACATCCGAAGAACCATTCGATACAATAAATTTCACATGTGAAGTTGGTGTATGGGTTTGAAAGCAGTTGATATCCGTAAAGACATAGCGGACTATCGAAATAAAGACGGAATTTGGCGACGATCCATCCTTTGGGAAGGTGTATCTGAGAATAAGTCCAATACTGTGGTGCAGGGGATTAAGAGGAACCTGTGTGTTGGCTGATGTTGCAATAACCCCTGTCATATCAGCTGTTAAGGAAAGGACAGTTAGTGTGTTTAGCTGGATCCACAACAAGAAGAGAAACAGATTATCAACAAAACGAGGAGCAAAAATTTCTTATTTATCTCATCCCTGGAAGCTACTGAACAGTATCAAAATTCCAACAGAACCAATCAAAAACAAGTGAATACAGTGAAGAGGATGATGAGCACGAGGAATCAGATCAGATGGACTTTTCATCTAATGACAGTGTTGGTGACGAAGAAATAGCGATAATCCAGTCATCGAGTGACGAGCGGGTCGCCTCAATTCACCTAACCAGTTCTCTCATCAAATTATGACAGATAAATGATACGATATGTGTCCGCCATTTTAGGCGAATTAAGAATCCTGAATTCCTTTAAAATTCATTTTGGAAACAACCTTCCTAAGTGTCTAGAAGGAGGTTCCTGAGTAGATTGGTTTTAGGTACTAAATTTATTTTAAAATTATACTTGTTTGAAGTTTTGTTTTAACATCAAACAAATGAATCGGAAATGTGTATTTTTTTTTCTTTCCTTTAACACTGTACTTTCGGAACCTTAATATCAGAAATGTACTTTTGAAATTGCTACGTTTCTTTGTTTGTTTGCTTTGGTTTAACGTCCTGTGTCAACACCGAGGTTATATAGGACGGGCCCTACTGTTTAAAGTGGGATCCGAACCACTACTCGGGTTTGTATCCGAAGCTTTAAGCTCCCAGCGGGGTTTGAACCCGCGATCATGCGCGCAGAAATTTATTATACTATTTACCTTAACAACATTTATTTCCTTGATACTTTACAAGTGTTCGGAACACTCGCGAACCTACAGAATTTGTGCAACAGTTCTATACTGCTCTTCTGGACGGCACTTTCAAATGTGTCCCTTCACTGTTTGAACAGCTATCCACTATTCACGGAAAATACATGGGGAAAATCTTTCCATTTTTATATTGTTTGCTTGCTATAGCAAGTCCCAAGATACTTATGTCAGGTTGTTTACCCTGATTAAACAAAAAGCAGAAGCATAAAATGATATGATCTTTATGGTACAGAACATTCTTCTGGACTTTGAGAAAGCAGCCATGAACGCGATCGCCCGTATGTTTCCCTAGTGTTACAATTCGTTGGTGCTTCTTCCACTTCTCACAATGCCTCTGGAGGAAGGTACAAGATTTGGGATTATCGTGCTTATACAAAGAAGATGGAGAAGTTCGTAAGTGGATACGTCGTTCAGCAGTATCCTCTGGATAGTGTGAGCGAAGCATACATTCATGTCCAAGAAAACGCACCAGAAATACAGCAGAAAGACGCCTTTCATGATTATATGGATGGATATATCTGGATACCTGGATGGATGACTATGATGCTTTGTTTCCCCCGTAAGTAATTTGTAATATTTTCGTTGTCAAAACGTTTTGACAATTGTGTTGGTTATTTTCGTTTTGCATTTGGAGGATATTAACATTAGAGGTACTTTTCATTTGAAAACGATGGTATTTGCAATGACAATTAATCTTATAATGCAATCATTTTACAAAATTATTTTCACCGTTGCATTTGAATAAAAAGATCTGACAAGTGGGTAATTTCACTAAGGAAATGTTTTAACACTTTCAATTTCAACAATTTATTTCAATGCTTCAGTACTTTTTGATGCTATTTTCTATTGAGATGCTCGCCTTTGTTTCTAGAAAGATATGGAATCACTACGAAAATACAAAAGACAGAACTACCAACAAGGTGGAGGGATGGCATTTCAAGGGGAACAGACGATTCTCCAGGCATCATCCAAACATATTCATGTTCATTGAACAAATGAAACACGAGCAAGCGGAGAACGAGACCATCATGAAGATGCTCGAATTACGCCACCAAGGGAGTAGCTCAGAAAAAGAAGTGGAAACGAGTGAACGATCGAATTAACAAACAGACTCAGAAATGGTGAAATGGATATATTTTCATATTTGGATGCGGTGTCATACTGTATCCATCTAGAAGGTTAGTTTGCTAAATACTTAATTTACTTGTGGAATTGACTTCAGAATTCAATTTATAATAAATTTATGGTAAATAAAAGTAGCCTAATTAAAAAACAATTAATAGCTTTCTCATTTTCGTTTTCTGGTGTCAACTGAAAAGTTTCGATTCCTCTAGATGAAAACTAGGGAAAACAAATACAAATTTCCCTCCAATTTTGTGCGCGCGATATTTCTGTCCACCCTTTTAGGCGAATTAAGGATCTTTAATTCGCCTAAAATGGCGGACTCATATCTTATCATTTATCTGACATAATTGGTTAGGCGAATTGCCCCTACTTCAGTGACGAGAATGACTCGCAATGATTTAGGTTTGGTAAGTTGCAAAAGCCCAACCGGTAGGTCTGTCCTGTTACAGTTCTCTTAAGTTTTCATTTTTTTTTCATTCAAATTAAACGTTTCTTAATTTTAAGTTGAAGCAGAAATATATCGTCCGACTTAAGCAAAAAGTCATTAACTAACATTTTATCCCCACTAAGGAAAACAATTTTTCCAAGTATTGTTTTTATTTAAAATTCTATTATGAGGCTGTGTGAAGTGTAATAACATTGAATAATAATGTGTTCATGTTCCATCCATTTAAACGCTAAAATAATCATCCAAAGCCTAAACAAAATTGCATATATTGTAGGTGTAAATATACATACGCGTACGATTATATATATATATAATAAATCACAGCCATATTCAATCCACTAGTGGATGAGGCCTCTCCCCGAAGGGAGGAATTGGTCTACTGCTCCCACGCTGACCAGACGGGTTGGGAGATATATATATATATATATATATATATGTTGTGTTTAATTTAAACATTGTCTCCTATCTTCCATGTTCAAGTGTTTTTTAATTACACTTAATTGAACAAAATAGGAAAAAAATATGAAAACATTTAAAAACCCATTGTTTTTTATAAGTACCCAGGTATTTATGGATTTTGCGTATTTACCCGGGTAAATGGCCTAGGTAGCCTATTTACCCCTAGTTTTACATCACTGCTCGTAGGCAACACTAGTAGTCTGATGAATTACATTTTCGGCTGATTCCATTAGGCGGTCGGGTCCGGGGGCACCACTTCGAGTCTAAAAAGGCACAAAAAATTAACAAAGAAAATGCGTCATTTCGGTATAGGGTATTTTAATTTAAAAAAAATAATTTCCCCGTTTTGTGTCTAATTTAAGTTTTGACATCTGATCTAACAGCAAGCAAATTTCGATCTCGTCGACTCTACGCAAGAGTAAAGAAAACAGTTTGAAGCCTTCGAAATACGAACATGGAGAACAAGAAAAAACACTTGGACAAAGAATATGCGTAATGACGTCAAAATAACAATACTGGAAACAAGAAAGGGGGAAAGAAACTGGTAAGGACAACGGCTATGCAGTGATTGTAGGCATATATTATATAAGTACAGGATGCGATTGAAGGTCTGAGGGGAAAAAAGGAAGAAAAATCCAACTCCTTGACACTATAAAGGAAGATATAGTAAATGGTACGCTAAAAACAGGAAAATAAAAAGATCGGGACGAATGAAGAGGGCTAACGTGCCTTGAAGGACCTGTCCCTGTCGGTAGAAAACTAATGATGATTGTAATCAATTCACGTTTATGACTGAGATAGGCATCTGTGACCTACGCCTTTCACAAGTCTGAAGAACGGCGTCCCTCTGCGAGAGCACTATTCCGAAAAAAATGGGGAAGGTAAGTCATCCAGGATATTATTCGGATACCATCTTAGAATTCGCCTGGTGCAACTGAGAAAACAAAAACCTAAAATTACAATAAATATAGCCAGTACCGAATCCACAAGCCGATCTGGAGGTCGTGACCTTAACCACTGCACGACGCGGAAGCTAGCATTTTCAATCTCTTCCCTGTTGGTGAGTGGTAACGCTCGATGCCTTCTATTCAAAGGATCCCGGTGGGGTCACAAGTGCCTGGAAGCCCACGTCCCGTCCTTAGAGGTCATCTTCATCCGATGGAAGGCAATGGCACACAAGCATCGGTTTAATTTGCCCAGCGATCTTCGTGTCAGTGCCTGCTTTTAGGCAGAACACTCATATCATCATCATTATCATATTCTCGGTTATTACTTAATTTTAATGTGCGTAAGCAATTGAAGTCTATAATATTTTTGCTATACTTAAGGTATCGGTTAATTTATTCCGGTTAAAGATACCACTGATGTCAAACAATACCTACTAGGAATGAGCTAAATCATCTCTTATGGTAGGCTGCAGGAACACTAGCTTTTATTTAGCCATGTAATAAAAAAAATAAAAGGTACATAACTTTTGATGATCGAGTTCGATCCATGGACTTCAATTCAATGCTTCTTCTTCCTTCTACTTATTTCCCCAAAACTCCGTTCTCACGCTCCCACAAAATGTAGACGTGGTAAGCACCTCCTGGCACTATGCACGTGACATCATCTCCCCCTTATGTCGTTTGCCTATTGACTTTGGGAAGTAATTTGCAGAGTTGGCCGATTCCGTAGTCAGAATTCGATCTTATTAAGTATGCAAATGGGTGCAGAGCACAGAGACGGACGAAACCCCTTTTGCTTCATCATCTTCCACCTCTGCCGTGAGACGAAAACGCAAAGCAGAGGAAGGAGAAGAACGCTTTTCTTAACTTCCTTTGCGATTGCCGACGAAACAGGGTTGCCAGACTACAACGGTATTTTTGTCAAGGATTAAGTCTCAAGGTGTATTGAAACTGTATTTCCTGCCTTTACAGCGTCTTAAGGCTACACCATATCTTACACTTTGTTATAGCCGTGGTTGAAGGGCGCAAAATGTAGTGACAAGGATTCTACTGAAGGTACCATCCCGGCATACGGCTGGTGTGAGCGAGACTTGAACCCACGCAACCTCCCCGGTGCTTATCCGACGTTAACGATCGTAACCACTAGACCACATGCGCCGATGAGTGAGTGCTTTCGTTCCTTGTCTTGTGATTTACGTGTCGGAGTTTGATTCCTGTTGGGGATACACTAAACACAGTGGTTCGAAATCTACTTTTAAACTGTAGGTTCCGTTTTTAGGACGTCATCTGTATTCAAATGGAAAGTAATAATAAAACCATCGGTTCAAGATTCCTTAAGTCAAAAGTTAATCATCATCAAGGCTTGATGAATTGGCATCACCAGTATATGCCAATTGTCATAAAATAAATAAGCGAAAAGTATTAATTTAGTAGAACACATTTTTATGATGTGTTTCTTCGGTATGTCGCACATTAATTTGGATTGGATGTTTCTAGATTGATTTGGTTTGATTGACTTGTCAAAAGGCTCTAAACGACCTAGTGTGCTCAAAATCACTCCGCTCAATAAACTTTCAATTCGGCACTTCTTCGGGTAAGCAAACAGTCATGTATGGTTTTGGAATTTTATTTAAGGCCTTTAGGCAACTTTGGCTCAGGTCGTATAGACGATGATGAGTGAATTGGTGGAATGAAGAAAGTAGGAGGAAACTGAGAACCCCGAGAAAACTCACGCACATGGTATTTGTCCACCAGGAATGTATGGTGTTAGTATATTAAGAATTATTTTCAAAAACTTCACAAAAATTACAGGTGGGGGTGCAACTCTATAAAATACAGTCACTTCCTATTTCTATTTCTTGATGGAAACCACAACACAGAGCAGATATCTGGCAACCCTGCAGTGTTCTATGTGTACCACTTTAAGAGAAAGACGGATGCAAAGGTTCAGAGATGACTGGGGCTGAAAGAGCACTGAAGGAGAGGAACGAAGCTATTACTTCTGGCTGCTGCATCAGAAAATTAGCCCTGCCATCCAAATTGGTCCTCCCTCTCCTTCCAACCACCATTTGCATGAGAATGCGCCGAACATGTGCCCTTCCTACGATCATTGAAACAAACCTACTTTTAATTTGGCGATATTTTCTCTCGTCCTCCCAGAGACCCTACTCCGTCAAACAAATTTGTGCATATTGTGAATGTCGCGAATACTGAGTAAGTATTTCAGATCTTCTCATCCCTTCAGTCTACCCCATTCTTCCCAAAATTATTGTCACAATTCACTTAACTATTTATGAATTCATAAAATAAAGAAAATGGTCAAACTATGAATGAAAGAAAAGACTGACTTTGTATTGACTCCCTTTGAACTATGCCTGGAGGTTACATTTTCGAGATCATTGATCAATTTATATTATTCTTAACTAGCATAATCATATAGAATATATATTTACGTTTGAAAGTCAGGGATTTACGTACCCATTCACACTAGTCACCTGAACATGATGCCGTACCTACTGATATTTCGTACAAATTCTATACTTTTCTGGTAATTTTCTATAAAACGGTATTACGATGAATATCATACAAATTTACTATACCTTTGTATGATCATAGGTGTTTTACAAATTGATTTAACAGTTGCGTTTTTCTTTCGTTTAGATTTACAATAAATCATGAGCTTTTGCTACTAAGTCACCTTCAGTCATCTTATTTCAGACATGCTAGACTGTATACTTTACACAAGTCAAATCGGACAGACTGTAACGTCGTATCCGGTTCTCAAACTCTTAACCCAATCTTAATCCAATGCTCCTCAGCCATAAGATTTTTTCAAACACACCTTATTCATTTATTTATCACCCAACACAGAAAACAATATGCTCAATTACAAAGCAATATGCTAAAACAGTTTCATTTTTTAAGTAATATTTACGACACATAGTCATACAATCCGTACCGAGTCACAGTAGCTCAGTGGTAGAGAGTTGGCGTAGTATTCGGGAGGTCCTGGAATCGATCCCAGCAGCCGACCATCCTGATTGAGGTTTTTCCAGGGATTTTCAGCTGTCACACCAGGCAAATACCGGGATGGGACCTTTAACTTAGGCCCTGACCGACACCTTTCCAAATCCTTTCCTCTCCCCTATCCCGGCCTGAGCCTTAGATGTCTAAAGGACATAAATAAAATTCAATTCAATTCGTACAAAACGTCTCATACGTGAGAAGTTCTTTATTCTCATACTGTTCGTAAAATACCAAAAACAAAGGAAACAAAGCGTATAACGTCTGTAGTTTTGCATCTAGCACGTGCAACAGAAGAAAAGGGAAACAAGCATTAGTAAGTTTATAGTATAAATTTAAGGCGACCCCGATAACGCACACAGTAAAAATCGTGTTCTTAAAATTATTAAAAAAGAAAACAACTTATGTGTGCACAGATAAACATTTTTCTTAGAAATGAGATATCCGCATTCTCTTTTAGTTTAAATAAGAGCTTACCGGTTTAGAAATACGATCAGTCACCTTACGATATCTAAACTGGAATGTTCTCATTTTCAATTACATGAGAATACTGATATCTCATTTCTACGAAAATTATTTCTCAGTGCACACATAAGAACTATTTTCTCAATTTCAAGAAGCCATTTTTTTTAATTTTTTTTTTACCGTGGCCTGAAGTGCGTATAGTCCAACTAGGATGAATATGTTAAATAGAGAAAGCTGTCAGGTTCAGAGAAATACATTTAAAAGGACCATATAAACTAAGGTTTAGGAACAAGGAACTGAATTGTAGAGGGTAAACAAGGATGCTCTAATAATAGGATATGCGATTTCGCCAAGAACGTGAAGCCAAACGTCACTGGTGAGTCCCTCCCAGTTAACCCACTTACTCCAATCAAAAACATTGTTTTTGGCTGACAAAGATGGCCTCAAGATCTATAGCTGTCTGCTAACCAATCAGGTGTGTTGACTTTGTCGATGCTCAGTTGTTTTTTGGCTTCACTCTTTCGCTAGGCATCTATTAGAACATCCTTCTGGGTAAACAAACCAATAGTTTCCTTGTAAAAAATAATAATATATGTTTATAGGCTCATCAATATTTTTACTTGTTCCTTTTTCTTTAAAATAAATATTGAATAAAATTAATTATTTTAATTACTTTTGCCAGCAAAGTAACACAAGTTTCGCGGCACACTTAGGAACTCTCCCGGTACAATTCTAAACTCAAATGTTGAAATAACTTTTTCTCTACCTGTTTGAGTTGGGGATTAGCAAAAAAAATAATAATAATAATTGAACGTTATCAATATCAAGATTTTTAGCTTAGGACATGTAGG
>JAGDQP010004023.1:49974-66045 GCA_022664845.1 Lepisma saccharinum | reverse complement strand
TATATATATATATATATATATGGGAGCTGCTGTGAATAAAAGACAGTGGTGATCACAGTGAGAGCTTCGGCTCTCCTCTCCCAACCCGTCTGGTCAGCGTGGGAGCAGTAGACCAACTCCTCCCTTCGGGGAGAGGCCTCATCCAGTAGTGGATTGAATATGGCTGTGATTTATTATTATTTTATATATATTAATGGTGATTATTATAATCGGAAATTTCGTACGGATGCAATAGTTCACAATCGCTGGACACTACGAAATCTTGTAAGAAAAATACTTTTATTTGAAGCCTTGATGTCTTATATATATGAATCTTCCTTGTTTGTGTTTGGATTAAATGACACGACTAAACAACGGGACAGTATTTACATTAAGAAATCGTTTCTCAAAGTGTTGAGAGTCGGGGTGGGACTAAGGTGGGGGTAATTACAAGACGGGTGGCCGATAGAGGCTGCTGCATTCCAGCGCGACGTATGATGAGCTGAGCTCCTGTCATAGGGATCTGGCCCTCAGAGTCCATCTTCCTTGCAGGCCAGATAATTACATCAGTGTGCATCACGCACCGCCTGTGACAGACAAGTTGAATTAATGGTAGCCCCGTCTTCCCTCCGATCAAACGAGCTGTCCACTTCTTCCTTTGACTAATACCGCCCGCGTAAAAAGTTACAAAAAGCCGAGTGCATAAAGGTGACAGGATTCTATCCTTCCTACTCGAGATTAACCTTAACTATCATTCTTTTTCTCGTGAAAATATATAGGCAATAGCATGTCAATTCGCTTCTTTAAAAAGAATTCGAAACCCCTTCAGAACATATACCATACATCCTAAACGAGCTGCAAATTTAGGCACGCTGCAGTAGTAAAAATTTCACACAATCTGATCATGGTGTGTGTGGGATTTTTTTCGGATACTTTCACTTACACTTTCATTTTCTTTTCTTATATAGGCTCAGTTATTATTTAGCTTATTGATTTCCTACAGTTCCTTCTAAGCTTAGTTTAATTTCATCTGAGTGACTGAATTGTTATTAACGTCCTACTCAAGATGATGTGCTCTTAAGGACGTTTTTTGCTAAAGTGGGCTCCAAACCACTCCGTTCAATAGACCCCGGTGGGAACTGAACCCGTGACCACGCGCACAGAATTTAATCTGATATTTAGGTGATATAATATAAATATAGATCACCTAGATCTTCATTAATGGCATTTTTATGTTTTTATTAGAGTTTCTACTCACGTAGATTAAATGGTTGTTTTTCTTATTTTATTTTTTATTCTTTCTTTACTTTTTGAGGAGGTTTAGAAAAATTATATTTGTCTTGTTGATATGTATAAAACAGCTTCTATTGATTTTTAAAATTGGGTTTTAGGGAGTGATGATAATGATGTTCAGTTTGGAGACAGGTCTATGAACTGAAAGTTCCTCGGCAAGAAGAATCTATTGGGGTTTGCCATTGTTTCCTTCGCATGAAGTTAGTATCCTAAGGACGGGATCTACAGTTTACAGTGGGCTCTGAGTAACTTGTGTCCCCGCCAGGTGTCGAACCGCATCAATACAACAAGGCAGCAACCTACATATTTAAATTTCGGTACTAACAAGGGAAGGCACCCAGAATGGGGAAAAGTAGACTTTTTCGCAAAATATGACTTGGCCTCAATTTAGCGTCGGCTTAAATCTTAGCGGTCGATTGTAAAACTGGCCGTTAGGGCACTATTACACTATCGAACTTGTTGATCAACTTGCTCAACAGTTTTCTCGACTGTATTTCCCCATTAGGCATCGAGGAAATTTAGTCTCTCCAAATGTTGTCCAGCTTGTTCGATGAGCCTGTTCTTGAGCAAGCTTGACGGATTTTTTTTCTATTACACTGTAGAGCTTGTTGATCAGATTCCACGCCTGAGCTTTCTCGACGAGCAAGCTCGTCAGTGTAAAGGCACTATTACACTGTCGAGTTTGCTCGTGGAGGACGCTCGGGCGAGGAATCTGATCAACAAGCTCGACAGTGTAGAACCTTTAAGTCTTATATACTTCTGAAAATCTGATGGAATGAGATGTGCAAAATTGGAACTTAGATATTTTAGATTTGACGTGTATACTAAATATCCCGTTCTGAGCAATTCTACCTATATAAAAAAGAAAACCAACATTTTAGATTTGACGTGTATACTAAATATCCCGTTCTGAGCAATTCTACCTATATAAAAAAGAAAACCAACACGCACATAAATTTACAGTATGGATTTAAGGCTGTCTCCACTTTGTCTATCTGTAGCTCAGTCCAACGAAGCCGCTAAAACTATAACGAAAATTTAGTTGCTAAAGGAAGTATAAAAAAAACAAAAAAACACACACACACACTAGCGTAATAGGCCTATAGGCCCTGAGTCTGCCCCAAAGCCATCTGTCCGTGTTTGGTTGAACTACGTCCACCTGAGTAACGGCTGTGTGGTCAGCACTGCGCGTACCTAACCACGAACAGGCTTACCAGACCGAAAGGAAGTATAAGCTTCAGTCAATTGTAAACGGGAAACCCTTAACTAGTTTTAAGCGATGAGTTACCCCTCAAAATAATTTAATTACCAATACTAGTTTCAGTTACTCTAAAATGGCAAAATCACCAAAAACATATCCGGGCTGTATTCAGCCTCTCTTTTAAACTTTTCGAGGTTGTCCTGTACAATTCGGGTCTTATGAGAAGTGCATTATCATGCACGAGTAAAACCTTTTGGAAAACAATCCAATTCCTTGGATTTGATATGGCATTAAGCAATTGAGTTAGTGTTTCTGCGTGTTAATCTATAGGCCTACTTGTGTTATTTACACTGCCAGTAAGACGTTCAAAGTTACAGTCATTTAGCATACCAAAGTTTGAATCCTTATAGCAATGTACTTGAAACAATTCAAGTGGATAAGACAGTATTAATAGGAGTTCGGTGTGTAAAGATGAAAACAAAATGTTTGCTTGATGCCTATATATAACCTAAATGTAAGCGGCCTTTTTTCTTCTGCGTATGTCCGATAGGTTATAAGTTACACTACACTGAATTCCCACCTGTGACACCGGTTGTCACCAGATTGTAAACAGCCAAGTAAAAGGGGGGCCTTGATTTCTTATCTGAAGTTAGTTTATATTTAACTATGTTAGAAGAGAAACATTGATGGATACAAAGGGCTCCTTTTTTTTTTTTTTTTTTTTAAGAGAAAGAAACGTTAAAAAGCGAGTTTTGAACAAATATCGAAAATAGAGCCCTGCAGTGTTCGATTTGCAAGGGGGATGTCGGGGATCTTCCCTGCTGCGTGAGGATTTCATCCCTGGTTGTTGCTTACGAATATCCGCCCAACCTGGGATAAAATCTTTATTTCTACCCAAACAGGCACTATGTTGAAACTTACCACCAACCAATAGTCTTAGGATCCCCCCTTCGTAATTTATAACAAATCGAACACTGGAGCCCTATATTTGAGTCTGATCTCGGCACAGCCCGATTCTACATCCACACTTTCGGGCACAATCCGAACTAGACAGAAAATCGTGCTGTCCTGACCTGATGAAGCTGACAAGTGGTTGACGAACCACCTCACCCATATTTTCGACCGGGCTTGGATCGAGTCGGAAAGTGTCGATGTAGAATCGAACCCGAATGCAGGTCTCGGGTCGAAAACTAGGCGTTGAAAGAAAAACAGATATTGTTCCAGGTCTCGAGCCTTCAAAAGACGTTTAATCCATTCATATTTGGCTGCAGAAGCGGCAATTAATTTTCAGTGGGGAAGGTCAAATCCGGATAAAAATTTATATGGATACAGAATAGCCGAAAATTTAAAATCAATTTTTAAGACCTTTAAGCAATTTGAGCTCAGACCGGATAGAATGATGATGGTATGGTTGGTGGAATGAAGGAAGTGGGAGGAAACAGGAGAACCCCGAGAAAAACCCACGCACACGATATTTTGTCCACCATAAAGTCCACATGACACTAACCGACAATCCCAATCACTAGAGGTGAGCGCTCTACCATTGAGCCCCGCGGATAGTCTGAGTTAGAGTATATGGATAAAGGATGACGGATAAAATTCGGATATCAGTATCCAGATTTTATCTGTTAGAGGGATATAATAGAACCAGACTTATCCAGTTTTCTAAAACTGATAATGCATTTCCGATACCCGGATTTTTGGGCCATCCCTACTCTTCAGAAACAAGTTATACTTCCATATCAGAAGAGAACAATTCAAAGTGCATAATATGTGCGATGTGCTTTGTTTCACATGCGTTTATTTGTGCGTGTTTAAAAGCGTGTGGCTACACTTGATGAAACATGTAGCCTATAATTTGACTACTAAATACTGACATTATGCAATAAAATAATTTAATATAAAATCCCCTAAGAATTAAATTCAACGTCAGCATTTTCACAAATCTTATCTCAATTATTCGACTTCACAAAGTTATTATTTTTTTTAAAAAAAAAGAAAGAAACTAATGTAAAAAGGACGAATATTAACTGCATTTCTTTAAAAGGGGAAAAAAGAATTCATTTAATTTTCTCTCCTGATTCTTTGACTTACCTATGTTGCGTGACAAAGATCGATTTACAAACATCACGCTGCCCTGAAGGGGTCAAATAAACAAGTATAAGAATGAAGAGAGATGGTGATTTTAACTTATTTTGATGACACTGCCGTAAAATGAAGAATAGGAAATAAAAATATTATATATATATACACATATGGTTTATTCCATGCACATATAATGTGCAAGTGTTACATAATTAACTCTTCATTGTTCATGTTATTTTAAAACTACACTGCTAACTGAACATTATTTGTTACTTTTTCATATAAAAGTATTCAAATAAGTAATCGAGATACAATGTAACTCTTTTATAGCGACACCTCATCTATTGCAGCATGTATTCTGCAGTACCAATATTCCTCATAAGGAATGTGTTTCTCAGTCTCACTTAATGCTACAAACATACAGTATTCTCTCATATAACGTCATTTTAAGCCTCCCTTTAGAGTATGATTTTTTAAGAACCAAAGCTATTTTAAGATCTCTATTGTTGCTTCACCTTGAGAAGTCGAGATCGAGTGTCCAGGCAATTTCCTTACCCTTCTCTTTTGTCAACGACCTTTGGAAACTGTTACCGGAAAGCTCCTCACATCACTGTCACCCTCAGACGGTCAGTAGTAACTTCACTAGTTTAAAGGTTCAGCTTCAACATAACTACTAAAAAGATAAGCTTTAAGTTTGGAAGAAAAAGTTGAAGTTATACGTAAAATTGAGGATGAAAGGTAAAAAGCTGATATGTGTCGTGAATTCAGTCTGATTAATTTTACTGTTCTTCGGAATTTAATATACAGTACTCTATTTTTACATTGTATCATCTTTGTACATTTCACTCGGTTGAAATTTAACAAAGAACTATATGTTGCACTTTGTACTGTTAATACCAGTTTTTCAAGTGAATACAATCTAAAATAAGCCTAATTAAGTTTGTTGTGTATCATTTTCCATCTTACTCGACTGATATAAAACTCGGTTACAACGACACAATTTTTCAAGTCCCTTCGATGTCGTTATAACTGAGTTCTACTGTATCTCTAGTGTTCCCTGATTTATTGTATAATACGGAATTTAACTGGTTTATTTCAGTGTTCCCATTCATTTGTAGAAAATGTATTTCCTAATTTTTCCACGTTAACTATTCACATACTTCCAACCTCTTTGGTTCAATTGTAGAAGAACTACATACAAGAATGCAGAAAGAGCAATGATGGTTGAAAAGTGGACATTAACTGAGAAAATTGTGTATCCCTGTTTCACCTACTTGACTCCTAGCAATCAGAATTTCTACGTAATCAAAATTGTAGGAGAAACAGGAGTTCTTGTTTCGTCTACTGTCAAAACAATGGATAAATATTGAGGTTTGGGAATTTTTTGTTAATAGTGACATTTCATACGAAGAACAGAGAGAAACTATATTCTGTATATATGAAGTTTCAAAGGGTCGTTCTGCAATGACCTGGTAAAGCAAACAGTAGTTAGAACAGATCCAGGGTTTTTTTACAGAACATATATATATATATATATACAGCACTGCATGTTCTGGTTTCCCCCCTCTATCAAGAAAAATCTTCTCGCGCTTTCCTGTCTTCTTGTTTCACCTTATTTCTTCTTTTATACACAAATCGATACGCGGTAAATGTCTTCGCTAAGATAGCCCACACCCGCGACAGAGGCTGTAGTTGCATGCATGCATGCATGCGGAGGTCGCTAGTAAAAATTGGAGAGCGATCACACTATCATGGCGGGACTATCCGGGGGGCCTGACTTCCCAAACTTTCTGTTTCTGCAATGACCACATCGTTCATTCCACTATTAATTCACTGCCTCTGAAACTGAATTTGAGAAGACACAAATTCTTAATTTTAGCTGGTGGATGTCAGTCACTGATATAAGGCCATCCATTTTGTGATGTAGACTAGTAGACATACAATTACAAGTGAATAAACTGTATTGCGAAAGAGTGTGTGAAACATGGCGAACTTCGATGCCACTAAATATGGCGGGGATCTGTTAGAATACAGGAATTATTTATATCGAATTAACAGGCGTGATGCTGAGAAGTGTTATGGGAAATGTAAACGCGGATGTAAAGCCACAGTTGTTGTTCTTGGAGATAAGTTTATAAAATCATCATGTATGTATCTCCACGAGCCAGAATTGGAGTCAATCATTTCGCGGGGAAAATGCCAACAAGGGTATATATGCGAGGATCTAATATAACCAATAACAAAGGCTTACGTTTACTTCGCCTTAGTAGCTGAATATCTACACAGTATTCGCAAGGTATTACAAGTTCGACGATCATTGGCTTTATATAGAAACAGTAAATAATTTAGGTCCGTTTTAACATAATAAGAAGAGATTCAGATTTGCTGGTCTCTTCACTTGTTGATGTTGGGTTGTTGAAATTGTATCTTCAAGCCGCTACTACATTATATACACTGACATTCATATAATCATTAAACCTGATACAGCAATGATTGTGTGTTGCTTAATATTAATGCTACTCCTTAATCTCTAGATAAAAAATTGAAAATGAGTATGTTTGCGTGCGCATCATGCAAAAAGTGCTTGACCGATTGGAATGATTTTTGGCACATGATCAGACACTGGACCGGACTGGGAAGTTATCATACCACTTTGATTCTAATCCATCTAATGTCCATTGAATTCCAATGGCGGTGATAACAATACTAGAAAATTTAAAAGCACAGCACGCGGCAACCCACACTACAATGTTGTTCGATGGGTTGACTACCTACAAGGAGTCAAATTTTGCATGACTATCAATTCATTAAGAACGGCTATCTTAGGTAACACACCCCTAACGTCCCTATGGAGGGGTGGGGTGGAATGGAGTGCCATGTATAATAGAAAACAACGAATACTAGTGTTGAATTCATGGTTGTTGAGATTAATAGTAACACCCCCGATGCCGTTCAAAAGTCCAAGTTCAGCCCCCATCGGCATGGGAGGTGACAACATATTTTATTCACTCCGCACCAATGGGCGGGCAAATCAGTTAGGGAATTATGAATTTAACTTTTTAATGTAGATACTTCAAGTATTTTATTCCACTCCTGCAATTATTTGGTCATTTATTTTATTTTATTTTATTGTGGAATAATTCCGACAGCGATGGGACAGGAACATTTATCCAAATGTTTTGAAAGTATATTTTGGAAATATGGAGTATAATATAATTTACAAAATAATTTCAGAAATGTTTTAAAAATATTTTTAAATTCTTTTGGAAATATTTTCATGCTGTGTGACATATTGGCACACTAAAAGGATTTCAACAATATTTTCAAAATATATAAGATCATATATAGTGGATATTAGCAACTATTTTTTTTTTCAAAAAATATTATAAAAAATGTACGGTACGCCATACCGGCACCTTTTCGACTCTGTCACTTAACTGTGAAAAATACATAAATATATAATTTGTCGTATAAATTTGAAGTGAGTTCCGCAGCCTTTGTTCCTAGAGAAAAATTCCCGCTGATGTAATATATAATAAAATGACCCGATTTCCACTGTAACTTGAATTCTCCAGCTCAACCCTACATTTATCACTTTCGATCATTATGTGAGTACTTTCTTATAAATTTTTTGTAGAATGTTTCAGACAACTTAGTACCATGGGTCAATAACCGCTTTTAGTGGCTTAAGAAATTTAAAAAAAAATGAAGTTTGGCGGGAGCGAGCATAGAACCCATGTCATCACGGTTATAGTATATCGGTTCTACCAATTAGGCTACGAAGAATATAATAAATTATTCTTGTTATATACGGTAAGCCAGGAGAAGAGAGAAGTATTTCTGGAGGTCAATATAAACAAATAACGTTATGTACACATATATCTTATTAACAACCGTTACCGGAATATAGCTTGTCTGAATACCAGAATAGAGAGTGTATAAACCATAGACCCCTAAGAAAAAAAAAAAACGAAAAACAAATATGCAACTAAAATTAACCAAAATGTTGAAGAAAGGCAAGCTACAAATATTGCACATATTAAGAAAATCCCTAGAGGGATATTTCATTCGGGAGACTGGAGCAACGGGTTATGTCTGTTGAAAATTTCCCTTTCCCTTTTGTTAACACTTAAATACACGATAGTCAATTTTGTACCATTAAAGCACGTTCAGAGATGAATCCAAAGTAATCATACCTTATCTTTCTGCCACAATTAGTTTTTGAGATGTTACCAGCAGTACACTCGTAAAAAAATGGTTCATACTGTTGCAACAATGGACGGCAGAAAGAGAAGATGGGATCTCTAACGAATCATCCTCGGATTGTATTTTAAAAAATCTGGGCGACTTTATGAATTCGATTGGACACAACGATTGAGCTGCACCGACAAGGGAAAACATATGAATAGTTGAATTAACGTTATGCAGTTATTGGTCACGTGGACTCCGGACCAGTCTCTTCAATTGACTTCCACAGAAATTAGACACGTAACCCGCGCACAAAAAGAGAGCGTGCTAACCTCTTGGCCAACCGGAGATAAAAAAATATGAAGAAAGCAGGTAATACATGAATTAATGTAAAACCGGTTACATAAGAAAAAAAAAATATATTTGTCTAACTTCGGACTCGGTATATTCGCAAAAACACAATAATTAAACTCAAAATATTTAATGCAGAAGTGGTTATGCTCGCAGCCTTGTAATTAAAAGTCCTGAATGCAATTCTCGGTGGTGACATAACGGTTAGATATCCATTTAAAACTAGTTGATCTATCCTCGAAATTTTATAATTTTTTCCACTAGATGGAAGCAGATAGCACACCATCAATCATCGATTCTTCCCACCGTTCACTAGGCGAAAGCAAACCACTGGACGGAACACAATACCAAACCAATTACCCAACGACTCTCGCCACGAGTCTGGGCAGAACATATATCATTATCTGTACTCTAAATCAGATTTTATCCAGCTCCCGTGGTCCAGCCCTAGCGGACTTTAGATCGACAATTGAGGAGCAGGTGGGTTTGAGTCCTGCTGCCGACCATCTTCACTGAAGTTTTCCAGGATTTCCCTCAGTCTTATCAGGAGCATACTGGGATAATATCTCAAATAAGTCCCTAACCGCTACTTTCGCTATGTCCCCAGAAGAGTGATCACCAAGGGACATCATCGTCTCTAAAACGAGATGTGCTTGGTCAAAAAGTTGCACGTTCAGCCCAGAAAAGAGAATTTTGAAACACCAGATTTTGTTTTCGTTTTATTAAATACAAACTGAAATGATTTGGTCTGGATGAACATTGTGTTATCACAAAATTACAAGCATTTTTTTTTTTAACTTTATATGCGTAGAATATGCATAGATTTCTTACATGCCACGTTCAGAACTTAAATAAAAAATACCAACATTATTGGACACACCCCTAAACGAAGCAAATATTTCAACTTTTGCCAGAAAAAAACAAAACAAAAGAGCAATGTTCGAAAAAAAAATGCGAATTTCGATTTGACACCATCACCAAGCTTTAATATCGCAACCTAGAATCGAAACTACAAAGCAAGTCGAACTCTCACTTACCTGTATTGTCCATGCCTTAACTTCATCAGGTCCAGATGTAAAGAAGTAGATGAGCTGAAGCGCTTTGTATCCCTGAACAATGATCTTGTCAAGAGCACTGAAACAGACAGAAACAGATGTCATAAGAAAACAGTTTTCTGCCAGCAGGTGGGAACTACATAAGGGCTACCGCAAAAAGAAGGATATAAAACAGAAACAGAAAAAAAAATGACAGACCACAATTACATCCCACCGTTTATACTTCCAAAAGACACTGGTTTTAGTACGGAATTAATTTGGCTTTGCTCTCCTTACCTTCATAAAAATTAACCACCACCAGATGAAACTACGAATGGCATGGCAAGGAAAGAAAAAAAGAGAAACTGTAGCAGAGACACAAATGTCTGGTTTTCCTGCCTCCAAGCATCAATTACTAAGGTTCTCAAATGACAGGGTAAAAGTAGAGCTAGACAACCCTGCAGGATCAATTATTATGAATCCACAATTTCTAATACTCAGTGCTGTCTCAGAAAACAGCAATGACAACTACGAAAGTATTTTAAAAGTGAATTATAAGGTTTTCCCCTAGATTGCAACCGATATGCGAAGATTTACAACAATTAATTACGAGTTTCATTTCAATTACTTGAGAAATATATAATTTTCAATCTAATTAAGCATGATTAAGTTTAGGTTTATTTTTTCATATAGTATGAAGTTAGGCGTCTCCTCGTCGGGCAATTTTTTAAATTTTGTTGTCATGGCTGAACTGACGACTTCTGGTTTAAGTTCATAACGTCTAAGGGATTACGTCCCTCGAGGGAGGAATGAGTAAGGTAACAGTCGCGGGCTTTAGTTGAGGCACCATCCTGGAATTTGGCAGGGCAAACTGAGGAAAATCTCAGTCAGAACTCTCCATTCGCAATCTGTAGCCCGCAACGTTATAGACTGAACTATGGGAGCCAGGTCCAACCTCACAGAAGTTCATATAAAAGTACACTAAAGTTGTCGCGTCACCCAGACTAAACACGGCCAGGTAAATCAAGATCGCTGATTCCAAATCTAGGGGCGCTAGCCGGTGTTACAAAACGGACGGACAAAACGATATTAAGTCCCCCGCTCGAACGATTATTTTTGCAACTGCTAAATATGGAAGTACTCACTACTTGTGGTCTAGATCAATGTTTTTCAACCTTTTAATACTCACGGACGGGCAAACTACATGGAAAAACTTTTAAGGACCAGTAATACGTCAATAAGTTAGAGGTTTATTTGATGTTCAAAAGATGACAGCACAGATTCTAGTTATTTTAGGAACGAAATATAAACGTTAATCTCAATTTTGAACTGTTTAAATCTACGAAATAAGTGTTAAATAATTAAATGTATTAATTTGCCGAGGACCAGTCCGCGGACCGGCGGTTGAAAAACACTGTTCTAGACAAAATTCGCTTATTCCAGATGAACCCTGGGACAGTGGCGTGAGTTCAAACACTTTTCATGACAGTCGTCCCGTTTCTCTGTACTTCCTCAGAACCAACAAGCCAATGCAGGAATGGTACTTATATATTTAATTTGCGCTAATTTTGCACCACAAAGTAGTAGGTTACAAGGTCAATTTTCTTTCTTACATTAGAATTTCTGCATGTGTTCCGAGCCTTAGATCTATTTTTGGCATTTCATTTGCTAGTATCTTACAAGAACAAAGTTCTATAGTATATGATGATGATAGGTTTTCTGCCCGAACGTCTCTGGGCAAGGTGAACCTTCCATCGGATGATGAAGATGACATCCTACGGGTTGGACTTATACGTGGTCTCCGCCGGGAATCGAACCCGAGACACCTTCATTACAAGGTAGCCAGCGTTATTACTTACCCACAGGGAACACTATCGTATACAAAACTCAAGAAATAATGAAGATTGTACTAAATTCTGCTACAAACTTAGCGCGAATAAAGTACACAATCGAGGTTACCTTCTCCATCAATTTTCCCGAAAGAAGGCAGCCCTCAGATAATTGATAGGTTTAGGCCGTGCATATAAATTCTGAAATACAAACTAAAATGTAGAAAACACGCTGAGGGATCACGTCCCTCTCCCTACTAAGCAGATCTCTAGGAGCGGTCAGGACCTCCAAGTACCATACCGGCATTGACTTGGTGGGATCGAGGAAAGCGTTAAAAATCCCTGGACATCAGGCGTACGAAAAATCCTCTCCACAGTTTCAATCTGAAGTCATCAACAACACCAGAGACGTATTTAGGGGTGAGTCCGGCCCCCCCCCCCCAAAGTCAGAGTTACTGGCAAAAATAGTATCACTTTAGGCGTAATTATCTTCATTTAATATACATTTCATGCCCAGGTTGGACTACCCCTCCGGAAGCCCATGGACCCCTCCCAAAATAAAATTCTGGATACGTGTCTGAACCATTCCAACTAAACTTGGGCTTTGGTTCTCTAACGCTGTACAAGTTAATGTATAAAAATATATACTAAGTACATCAACATATTCAAGTATCACAAACATTTATGGTATTGTTACAGCTCAATGTATTAATATATAAAATTACCGATGAAGGTAACAAAAAAAAAAAAAAAAAAAAAAAATCATGGCTATATAAAAGTGCCCATGTTTCTTATTTCCAAAATGTTTAAACGGACACACAGTGGAACATTACCCTAATAACAGGAACCAGATGTTGCGTAGAAACAGATGGCTTCGTGTGCTCCAAATTGCACCTTTAAGCTGAACTTTTTTCACAGTCAAAAATGAGACATACACAAATGAACACGTGGAGTGAGGAATAGAAAAGATTACAACTAACGTTCGTTATAGCCTGGCTTGAGTCAATTTCCCTTATTTGCTAGAACCAATTCAGAGTTACAGACAAAAAGGTATAACTTTAGGTGTAATTATCTGTATTTAATATATATTTCATGCCCAGATACAGGCTGGACCCCCCCCCCCCCACACACACATAAAAAAAAAACATGGAACAAACCCCGGACTATAATTTGAAAACCACGCCGGCAAGCTGAGAAATGATCAAGAGCATTTCGTGTTGTATGTCGTACTCGATGTTTGCCCAAAATACATCTAAATTTCTGCTACGCAAGTAATAAGTGTAACGCAGTGGTTTTCAAATTATAGTCCACGGTTTCTTGGGAATCAGCAAATAAACTTACATATTTATTAAATATTTTTACTCTACTTTTTAACACGCTTTTTATTAACTTACTCTGTAACCATGTTTCATCTCTGGTACAAATCTTGCAACTTTATTTAACTCATTTCCCGACGTCATAAAATGATGAAATTTTGCACAGCGACGTAAGACGGGTGACAATACAATATTCCATTGTTACTTTTATATAATTTCTATATAATTATGCATGTGTATATTTGAAAACATATTTTAATATTTTATTACAGACTTCTTTATCCTAAAATAAATACTAGCCTGCACCGCGGCTGGGTTTGGTTGGTTGCAGAACACTTTAGGATCTGGCCACAAAATATTAGCTGGAGAAAAAGTATGAACACCGAAATAACCCGAAAAGAATAATAATAATAAAAAAAAAATAAAAGAGGATTTAAAAAAAACACGCTTTTTTAAGCAAAGAAAAATGGTCTAGAAAGTAAAAAATAATAAATTTACGAATCGGAAAATAAAAGCGTGGGTGCTCTTAGATATTATTATGATTTAATGATAACGTAAGCAAGAGCACCCACGCTTTTATTTTCTGATTCATAAATATATTATTTTTTACTTTTTAGTCCATGTTTCTTTGCTTAAAAAAACGTGTCTTTTTTAATTTATTATTATTATTATTATTATTATTACAAAATAAAACTAATCAGAACTTTTGGCCCAATTGTAAAATATTTCCATTGATAATGTTTTCAGACTTTTTCTAATTATTTCACCTTTTTTTTTTAACTGTTAGTCTCAAGTGCTTTCAACATTAATTATTGGGTTCTAAAAATTTTCAATTATTTCTATTATTAGCATAAGAGATTTCTGAGGTAGAATAATAAAATCGTCACACATGGATCTCTGCTGAATGTATGGTTTTGCTCATAGCCTTGAAATCAAGGAGTTCTGTGTTTTATTCCCGGTGGGGACATAAGAGGTTCGGAGTCCACTTGAAACTGTAGGCTCTCCTTAGGACATTATCTCCAGCCGATGGAATTCAATGGTAAACCATCCAGTCATCGTGAACCTCCGGACATAACATCCATCGTCATAATCATCAATTATTTTTTGTGTGAGGACATAGGTTAATTTTAATTTCACCACGAGTGGCGGGGTACAGCAGGATGTTTGCTATTTGGAAAAACCTGGAACTACTAGTGTAGTGGATGTCGTTTATCGGGAACCACATTTTCCCGTGGAAAATAATCTCCAAGATAAAGGTCAGGAGTTATATAAGCCTCTCTGATCCAGGTACCACCCCAACTTTCGTCCGGTTAAATTGAAGAAATCTGGAAAAGCATGATGATGAGCATGATGATGAGCATGATGCCGGAGAGCTCATTCGAAATGATAAACCTCTGTCACTGAACAGGGTATTGAGTAATATTTCGGAAGATACGTCCATGACCCTTAGAATGCTGACATGTTAAAACTGTCAGCAACTAGGGTGTATATGGAGCTTGCTGCAATCTACTTTCAAAGCATAAAATTCGCATTTTATGGCAGTTTCTGAGTTCTATTCTAGCGGTCGACTATCTTGAGGTAGGTTTGACTAGGGTTCTTCCTCAATCATACCGGCCAAATGGTGAGATTGTCCATTTAACTTAGACCCAGACCGACTCCTTCCTGCATCCTTTCCTCTACCCTATCCCTGCATTCTTAAAGGCTATCAATACTTAAAAAAAAAAAAATCATTTGTAAAACAATCTCCTACCTTTCGCAAATGAGTTGAAATCAAAGTAAACAATTTTAGTCAGTTAATAAACTAAAATAATAATGATAATTTTCAGCATTAACGACAATGTTAAAACCGCTATACAGGCGGGATTTTGCACGAGTGTGACATCTAATTTTCACGGAACACGGGCCAACATTCTACATGACCACTATCACACGATATTTTTAAATGCTATACGGCTGAAGAAACACATATTACTGTTTCTCGTGTGTCAAGTCGCCACTGAACTTAAGTTTGAAAAGGAATGATCAAAACGACTACCATGGTCTCTGCAAACAATATCAGGTAATTAGTCATAATTTGTAGAGCGAGTTAATGCCCCTATTAACTAATTTTCTTCATTAGCGTTTGCGGAGAAGCACGGAAGGGGATAACTTTCCCCCCTTCTGACGCCTGTGTTGTTAGGTCCTATTAATCTATTTCCGGTTTCCACAATTGGGTCTCGTGACGCCAAATAGTGGTTAAGAAAAAGGAGGTTCACCATTTAAAGCAATATGAATGAAAACCAGAATACATAATTTCGATTAATATAAAAAAATTCCAGAAAGTCTTATAAAGATCTGCAATGAAAATACGAAACTTCACTGAATACTCGCATTTATGCCCTTTACAACACTCTAAGGCTTTACAGGCCAACACATCTAGTCCTTTGACGGTGGTAGAAGGAATGATAGCGGCCCTAGCCTTAAATCAAAGTATTATTCGGGTATTCGGTTGGTACGATTTACAGGAAATCTGTTAGAACAGCCAGAATCGGGATTCTTGTGAGCCATTTTACACAAGCAGTTGCTTTATCCGTGTCATGTCAAATGAATGCAAGCTCTGCGACTAGTAGATCGCACTGTCAATGGTTTCTTCGACAATGTACTGACTATCCCCAGTTCATATTACTTATTGTATTGACCGACGAGTCCGGCCTCACGAGAGATGGAATATTAAATTATCGCTAGACTGATCACGTGTAGGCTGGTAAAAATCCGCACGTGACTGTCGAACTACGACATCGGCAGCGCTTTTACAT
>JAGDQP010004023.1:22572-49964 GCA_022664845.1 Lepisma saccharinum | reverse complement strand
AATCCGCACGTGACTGTCGAACTACGACATCGGCAGCGCTTTTACATCAATGTCTAGGCTAGCTGGATCATGGATTCTTTCCAACAGATTAACTGGAGGGGTTTATCACAAATTTCTGTAAGACGTTTAATTTAATCTCTATTCCATTGCAGGACGTGTTTCTCCATGATCGTCAGCGAATGTGGTTAATGCACAATGGAACGTCACCCAATTCTAAAAGCATCGTACGGGAATATCTAGACCACACATACTGAATTAGTCGGGGAAGTACAGTAACTTGGCCTGCTCGAACCCCTGATCTTAATCTATTAGACGTTTTCGTTATGGGGCACCTGCTTATTTCGAAACCGGCATACTCTCATTTTAAATTAAATGACAATTCTGATTTCTCGTTCCTAGGAAACTTTTTTCTCGGTGCACAGATAAGAACTTCTTCTCTCTTTTTTTAATTTTAAGCAGACTTTTTTTTAATTTTATTTTACCGTGCATGGATGAGAACCACCGCGAGTTATATCTCCTCTGATGACACAGATTAATCTCGACACTATTCACTTGCCGCTTGTATCACTAATAATATTAATACGTTGCTGAATGTAGTATCCCCCTTCCCTGGTTTCGTGAGTTTCACATAAAAAAATATTCAGTTAACCGCCGTACATTTTCCTCATCAAGCCTTTACAAAGTCTTACAAGTCCTTAGAGACGAAGAGTATCTGCGATCCTTATATACTTTACTCTGCGATATGAAACAGTAAGTTTAGCAAAGAAATGAATTGTGGCTAAGGTACTGAATGCCCGGTCTATGACGTCAACATCTACGGCCAGCCAAATATCTTATCGGTTCATATTGCAAAGTTCCATTAAGTATTCCTTTACCTGCTTTTCACAACTGCAATAATGTCTAGCTTTACCTCAATTTTCAAAAACTGTAACGCCAGTTGATTTAGAAACTAGGCCAGTCCTCTACACATTCTGACTGAAGAACACAGGAGTACTACATCCACATTTCGTGACGAATACATACATCTGCTAACAAAGAAACTACACAATCTTCCATGAAACACACAGGCAATAGAACTTCTAAATAAAAACACAACTATTAATTCAAATTGAATAAGACTTTAATGTACGGTCTATCTCAGGTGTTTTAATAAACCAATTGGCTTTAACCACTACCTTCTCTTTTTCTATTTTTAATACAGGTATAGAGAGATATCATGATAAAAAATTTCCTCCAAGACCATTCCATCGTACAGATCAGAACATGAAATTAAAAAAGCTCAATAAGGGGTGATACCCATTTCAGATCTCTTCTCTTTCCCACGTAATAAGTGGTCCCCAATGGAAATTTTGATCACTCCTATCCCTCTCCCCTTTCTTACTGTTGATATTTTTTTTTATTCTTTACACGATCATAGACTAAGCTGGAATTGCGACTGCTACGGTCCGAACTTAATGACAGACCGTGCTTCTGTCTCGACGAAACTATGGCAAGTCCTCCGAATTGTTACACAGTAATTACAGTTATCCTAAGACCCTTCCCAGTTATAACTGCACTATTCTTCAGATGCAGATAACGAAATAATAATATGGAAAAAAATAAAAAAGGTCAAATCAAGGAATAGAACAAAAAAAAAAAAAAAAATGGAAGAGAGATTGGGGAAAATACAGACGATAAAGTTTAGAACATTTTTAAAATAAGAAGAAAAAATGTCCTTGCAAGGAAAGGAAGATGCCACTGATATATATATAAACCAGTATTTCCAACTCCCTTTCCGTACGTTCACAGCTAACTAAATATTAAAAACTCATAAAATACATACCGAGCCGCCGTAGCTCAGTGGTAGAGCGTTGGCGTAGCATACGGAAAGGTCATAGATTCGATCGCAGCGGCCGACCATCCTGAGTGAGACTTTTTCCTCAGTCACACCAGGCAAATGCCAGGATGACACCTTCAACATAGGCCCCGGCCGACACGTTCCCGAATCCTTTCTCCTCCCCTATCCCGCCCTGAGCCTTAGTTGCCTAAAGACCATAAATAAAATTCAAATTCAGAAAATGCGTTTGTTTTCAAGTACCAACAAAAAAACTGTATACTTACGAATTGAATACGGGTTTGTTTATTCCTTAGTAAGAATACGATGCTACGAGCAGCATACATTTCCAACCAGTCTTATTCTCAATATTCGGTGCCATGTACGTTTGTGGATAACCGTATATTCTTTGAATCGCTTTCCATACTTTCATTCTACATGGATATACAGTAATCTATAATCTCTGAAAGCCAATCACATTGTAGCCTTCGCATATGGGAAGTCCTAGGTTCAATCCCAACGGACGACCATACCGCCTGATGTTTTTCAGTTACACCAGGCAAATACCGGAATGGTACCTTTAACTTAGACCTTGGCCGACACCTTCCCGAATCCTTTCCCGGCCTAAGCCTCAAATTCAATTAACGAATTTGAAACTGGGTTATTGGGTGTAGTGGATGACGATGTGGGTATGGTGAATCTAAGTACCAAATGTCCGGTGTTCAGAGATTTCATGCAGATTACTAACACATCAAGCAGATTTAGAACGAAATCTAAAAAAAAAAAGAACAACTTACGATTGCTCTTGTAAAATATCTTCCCTAAGTCTGTTCTAAGACAAACACGCAGTGTGCGAATTAACGGGGAGATGAGGGAGGAACCCCCCCCCCCCGTGAGTCAGCATTTGGTCGCTTTATAATGTATAATATTAGATTCCTCACGTTATTTTCTTATCAATATTTTATCCCCCCCCTAAAAATTCTTAATTCGCACATTGCTAACACGTGAACATTTCCAAGTATTGCTTACAGTAAACAAGTCCAGGCTTGCTTAAAAATACCGGACTTAAAAAACTAACCCAATAATTTTAATACACCCACAAATACAAAAAAATATATATTTTTTGCACTACACAGCGGGTTTCCGTTATGACCTTCTACGTAGAAGTCTTCGGTTTAATTCATTCACCGGTATTCGATTCCCAAATCTCTTTATGTGTAGGTGTTTAACCTCACGAGGGTGGCCCTCACCCTCATATGCCTTTAGTCTCACCGCTTGAGGGTGAGGACAAATGTCAACGTGAGGTTCAGGATCTAATCGAAGATGGGAGGGTGAGGTTTGACGAAAATGAACACCTTTGGTAGGTAGAAAGCCAAGAAAGGTAAAGGCAATTTGTAATGATTTTTTCTTTTCAAAAACTATCAAGGCACTGATCTGTCATTTGCTGGTATGACTGAAAGAAAACAGGTAGAATCTAAATCAAAATGGTCAGGGTGATCAGGGTTTAAACTTTGCCACATAGAGTCATAGATGGCCTATCATAAATAATTTCGAGAGGTTCCTGGCAAAGAACCAGTCATATACAGGTAGGCAACTGAACGTTTTACTGCAAATCCGAATCAGATGATCTTGCTGCTAGTACACTATAGTCCTATATTCTGAGGAACCTGAACTATCACAAAGTAGGTAAAAAGATTCGACGATTGGTAGACTTGATTTGGAACCAAATCATAGTTCACCTTTTACCTGTCCTGTCTTTCGCATCAGCAGCAAAACTTTATAGGGGCTCCATAGTCTAGTGGTTAGGGCGCTGGACTCTTGTCCGCATGGTCCCGGGTTCAATTCCCGGCAGGAGTCCCACTTTTCGGCGTCCACCCAGCGCCGTGAGGCAAACTGGGGAGTGACATGAGTAAAGACGTGACGGCCACTCGGTCTAGAAAGCCCCTAATACGTTTGTTCGTGGCTAGGTGGTGCGCAGAGCTGGCCACACTGCCGTCACTCAGGTGGACGCAGTTCCACCAAGCGCGGACAGACGGCGTTGGGGTAGGCTCAGGACCTATCGGTCTGTAACACCAGTGGTTATTATAGCAAAACTTTATGTGAAATGACTGACCCTGTTCGGGCGCCATAAACCAAGTAAAAGTTTTGTGTAGAGAGAGTAGAGATGTGAAGACTGACGAGGCATAGGAATGCACTTTCTATTCTGTTCGGTGGTAGAACTAAAAGGAAAATGAAGAAAAATTCCAATAGCTTTCCTAGATCCCTTACTTTTCGTCAGAATTCAAAAGGAAATAGCTTTAATTGTATAAGGAACATTAGAATTTTTCCAATTTCATGAATTTTTCAAGCGTAGCATGAGTAAAACAAACAATTCCTGTGAGAGTGCACTGCAAGCGGATGGACTAGTGAGGCGCTGACTGAAGATTTTGGTAGCTGTCGACACTGGTGGTATGACGTCATACAAAGTGTTCGAAATTTACCGGTCGCCAGTCGCATTTTACAACTAGAAATTCACTTTTGGCGATTAAACATATTTTCTTAGTCGTCAAAATTTGGCGACTAGTTTCCCCTTTGAAACTGAATTCTTCCGTCGACTGTTCAAGATTTGTATTTAATAGTAAGGCTGAAAGACAAAAGGCTTTTATTATCAGTCATACTCAAGTTTTTGTGATACTCTCATATCTGTCATTCTCATGCTGCAAAGCGCGAACATAGTTCTCAATGCCTGAGAAAACTTTCCACACCGCAATGAGGGTCATACTTTGCGCGCGTACGTAGACAGTGATAATGTGTTGAAAATCCCGGGAACGTACGACCTTTTGAAGTACAAGCTATGATGAAGTTAAAGTCAAACAGAAAATTATGGCGAAACAGAAGATTTCGTTTTTTTGTATCCAGTAGCAGTGCAAAATTTGTGTGTAAATCATGCGACAAAGACAAATAGGCGGTTAATCTAACATATACAACTGCAACGAAGTAAAATCAACCCGTCGACGTTTTGAAAATGGAAAATTATTCCTAGTGGAAGTGAGGAAAAATGGTGTTTTAAGAAAGATTGCAGTGTATGACTAGGTTAAATTATAGATAAATAGACAAACATTTTGACCGCATGAAAAAGGACAACGTTCTGCGACACGTAGAAATAGTTTACCTTTGCAACATACAAATCCCTCCTGGTGATAAGGACTTGCCTACTAAGAATTATGGCAAGAAAAAATTACGAGAACTAGTTCAGGCATTGCCTATGAGAGTTAAGGTGAATGAGGAAGCTATAATGAAGGAGTATCGGGATTTTAAGGTATGGGCTTGCAACAATGCCATCTTCACATGTGAGGAGGCTTGGCAGCGTCTTAAAGCAGATTCAACAGATTCTTCTTCATACGTTAACGTATGCAAAGTTTTGAACTTTCTATGGGTTCTTGAACTTAGTGCTGCAGAATGTGAGAGAGGGTTTAACCAACCAAATCTGGTCAAAAAGACCATCGAAATCGTTTGCATGTGATTACTGTTGACGACTTACTGATGATAAAGATAAATGGGTCCAAACTAGAGCTCTTCAATGCTGTAAATGAAATAGAGAGATGTTGCTATGGGGCACATTAGGATACCACATGTTAAAAATAAGTGTTAGTTTGTTTTGACACTACAGTAGAACTGTCAATATTTGTAAAGACATTGAGTTTCAATTTGAAGTTTTTCTGGTTGTATTGTAATCAGAGGCTATGTTATAATTCTTAACAATAAAGGTAAGTTCGGTAACTTAATAGTATTATATCGTAAAAAGAGTACTGACACTTTGTTACAAGCAATGATGAACAATTTTTTTTTACAAATATTGTCCAAATATAGGACATTGTTTGATATTATCCTCATCATAGTCTATCAAGATGTTCTGTTTATAACTAATTTAACAAATTAATGAAATCATGCTGATATGTGTATTAGTTAGGGAATTTGTCTATTGTAAGGATCAGTTGGCAAGATGTACTACTGAATTATTGACATACATATAATTGAACTTCTACTTTTCCAATCTTACTTTAAAGAAATGGTGACTAAACATTCACGTTTGGCGACCAAAACGAAAAGTCAAGTCGCCATCTGGCGACCAAAACTAATAGTCAAGGCACCATTTGGCGACCATCATACATTGCTCAATTTCGCACACTGGCCATACCCAATCGATTCTAATGTGATGTGACGCACGGCCCGTTCCATTACCTTCGAGCACCTATGAATCATATTGGCGTCGGTTAAATCTGAATAGTTTGCCACATCAAGTATTAGTTCAAGGTCATAGAACATGTTGCTAATTTTCTACCCGGCAAGCACGCTTTTCTGTCATTAGTATCACAAACTATATCGGTAGTTTGTGAGCAGGCTTTGTGTGTAGTAGTTTACCTTGAAGTATTAAATACGAGAATACTAGGACGCACTATTCGGCAAAATGCGAGATAACACGGATCAAACTAAACGTAAGATCCTAGATACATCTCTTATGCTTTAGAAATTTTAGACTGACGTACCACTAAACTGAAATTCATACATTCGTCATATACCACCAAATAATATTACAAAATTTTCAATGCTAATATTTAAAATTAAATTATCATGTTGCCAGTAATGACTATACAAATAAGCCAGAACATTTAGTAGTGTGCTTGTCTTGTAATCAGGAGGTCTCAGGATAGACCATCAGTGATGACCATCCTGAATGAGATTTTCTCTTATTTCCCTCGGTCACGCCAGGCAAATGCTAGGGTAGTACCCTGAATAATACAATGAAACAAATAAGAAAATACAATTTAAAAAACTATGAACAAAGAAAGTTAATACTATGTATTTATCACATGCGTTAGTCTCATAAAAAGTGAATACTTATACTGGCTGCGTATTAGTCGCACTTTTGAAATCAGACGATCTTGAGTTGAATATTCTTTATACACTTTATGGCGTACCATCTAAAAACTTTCCGCGTACCACACGGTTTGAAAACCCCTGCCTTAGAATGTTTTCTGCTATTATCAGCCCGGATGGCCAAGCGGGAGAGTGGTGGACTTACGAGAGAAAGGCTACAGGTTCGAGCCCTGTTGGGAGTAGAATTTTAATCTATCTTTTCCCCCGATAATGGTATTTCATGCGTTCTTGTAAAAAAGAATCAAAATGAAGGAAAAATAAAACTGTAAAACTATTTGCTATTTCAAAGACGTGCTGAAACGTTAACAATTTTGTGCAAAATTAGTGTTTAAAAAAATTGGGTTAATTTGTG
The DNA here is from genome assembly GCA_022664845.1 of Lepisma saccharinum. Taxonomy (NCBI): domain Eukaryota; kingdom Metazoa; phylum Arthropoda; class Insecta; order Zygentoma; family Lepismatidae; genus Lepisma; species Lepisma saccharinum. Next base: position 42,882 of record JAGDQP010004023.1, on the reverse strand, counting down.
AAATTATTTCGTACATATATTTATATGCACATGGTATAGGCCTATGCCACAAAAATGTATACGGAGAAAAACGTGATTTTTTTTCATGATTCCTTCAATTTCATTATTTTTTACGACAACGCACGAAATACGCCATGTCGTAAAAAATAATTAATAATAATTTTGCAACTACACTCGAACCTGCGACCTCTTGCTCATGCTCCTACCTTTCTCAATAGTACCCCTCCCCCCCTACTATTGTTGTATATTCCTACCTCAAGGATAAACTACTATCACACAAAGTCTGGAAACAAACTAAAATCCCAAAACCGAGACCCCTCCTTGTCAGTGGAAAATATTACCAGACGACAGAATATTAGACATAGCAGAAGCATTTGGATTCATGGCAATTTGCTCTCACTACATAACAGCGCCGATTGGACGTCTCTAGAAGTGTGACCAAGGCTTGTAGATTAGTTCACAGGTTTGACACAGTTTTGGGTCATATTGGGCGTTCTATACACTGCAGACTAGTAGGTTTCTCCTCGCCAATAAAACATGGAAATCTGTCACATTTAAATACCCAAAGTAGTTCATGAGAGCCGTATTGAACGAAAAAGACATAAAACAATAAAAGGGAAGCATGGAAATTTGTCATCAGTTGACAACACTGATATATAAGATATTTTTGAAAATGTCTTCTTCGCTATTTAATGTCCACCACTCCACTGAAGATGACTTTCCATCTGAAAAGGGGAGGGAGAGAGAGAGAGAGAGAGGAGGGGAGGAAATTATATAATGAAAATAATGGCACTGTTCCCTCCGGAGAAACACAATCGTATCCGCTCTGTTTCAACTTCATCGAGTACTGTTGATTTTTTTCCCCTTTTTCTTTCGACAAAAACGTAAAACTGTAATTGCTTACACAGGGACAGAGACGATAGGTTCGTAAAGTAGTACTGCGCTGTAAAACAAAAGGATCCAAAGAATGATTTTGTTTTCCTTTTTTTTTTTTTTTTTGCCCTCCTTACTACCATCTACAGCTTGGGAAAAAAAATGGCTAGCATTAAACTTCTCTGAAATCCCTTTTCTGTTTTCATTTTTTTTTAATTTTTTATATATAATAATGATGATGATGAACTTATGGAAGACATTCCGGCGGATAATCACTCGCCGCCTCTTTGGCGCCCAAGTTCCCAAATATCATTGTACTCTTTCGAGTACTATGTTTAGAAGCTGCTGCTACAGTATAGGGTTATTTCGTGTCAGGGAATCCAATCAATTTTACCTCATCAACTACAAGATATATGTGTTTACCCAACCGGTTTCTTAGCTACATATATATATTTCATTTGGTATGCAGTTTGGCAATACTAGAGTAATTTTTATTTTCGAGATTCATATTTGAAAAGTTGAAATCTCAAAAAACAGGGGTAAACATTTTCAAAGATTTAATTTTGAAAAATGAGATTACGTATTGGTTTTATTTGTAGTAAGCTGCAAGTTGGAATCGCAATGGGTGCATGTTTTTCTTAAATTAGGAATTACTTACTCATGTCCGAAAATAAACAGTTTCAGTTTTAGTTAATGGTGACTGTACGATGGTTGTTTTAGAAGTAATGTGCCTGACTACCTGTGAAGTACTTGTTTCGAGTGAATGGTGATTAAGGATTTCTCTACGTAGTCCTCCTTGAGTGTGATGCACTCTTCCAAGCAACAAGTGACTCTTCTTTCACACGAAGAAAAAGAAACAGATTTATCTTGATTGAATTTTTTAAGGCCTTTAGGCAACTATGGCTTAGGCCGTATGGATGATGATGGGATGAAGAAAGTGGAAGGAAACAGGAGTACCCCGAGAAAACCCACGCACACTGTGTTTGTCCACCACAAAGCCCTCATGGCATGAGTAGGAATCGATCCGACGACCCCTAGCACGAGAGGTGAGCGCTCTACCAACTGAGCCACCATGGCTCCTGACTTATCTTGATATTCACACCACTCACGCACAGCGTCTATGACGGCGTTTTAATTGTGACGTAATTTGATTGCAAGGAAAAGGCAAGTCCGGCGAGTAGAGGAGGACGGGTAACGGCTTAAAAATCATATCCAAGGAGGTGCGGGCAGTGAACGAAGCGTTGTCTTGAAGGAAAATCACAACACGTTCAAGTATTCCTCGACGTTTCCTGCCAATGAAGGCCCGTTAATTTCTGCAAGAGAGTGCACTAATACGTGACAACAGTTGTGCTACACACTGGAAACTTTCAATGTAAATAAACAACTTCTCCTTTCGGCTTACTACTTCTCAAACATCCCTCGTATATTATTTTAGCTGTTCCTGGTGATGGAAGAACTTAAGAATTATTAACACTCGGAAATGCACTTAAGTATAACATAACAACGACGAATTTGTTTTGTGGGCCGCGGTGGATCATCAGAGCGCTCAACTCATGCGCTTGGGTTTGTCGGTTCAAACCCTGCTCCTACCATGTGGGCTTTGTGATGGAGAAACACTGTGTGTTGGGGGGGGGGGGGGGGGGGGGGGGGGGTCTCAGGGTCCTCCCGTTTTCTCCCACTTTCTTCATTCCTCCGGAAGAGGCCTCATCTAGTACTGGATTAAATATGACTGTGAAATTATATATTATAAACCATGCAGAAGGGAACCAATATTTAAAATTTGTATTTTATTCATTTTCATTGTTTAAAGGATGATATATTAAGAATCAAACATAAGTTAGTAACTCATGATTCAAGAAAATAACTCAAATGTACAATGTAAAGAATTTCATATTCATGAATAAATATCATTCCTCTAAACGACTGACAACGGCTAGTCTCAGGAAAAGGTAGTTGCTGACTATGAAGGCAGTTATATAATCAAGCCACATAACATCACGTTATATACCATAACCATTGTATATGGCATTAATCTAAGTCTCTACCGCCCGCCATTATATCTGGCCCGTAGTATTTTCTATAACTCGAGCTACAATATTTTTCCTCATCCTATTTGATGCTAGATGAGGCTAGCGTCCTCCAGAAATCCCGAAGGATTGCAATAGATACAGGGTAAGTCAAAATGATGTTCCCGATTTCAATGACAATTATTTTACTTTTAATAAGACTTAAATAAACAGAGATTACACACACTGATTGACCAACTGAAAAAGTTTTTTCTAACATCATATGATTGTTCAGTGTGCGATCCGCGTGTTGCACGACACACATCTAGTCTATACTAAAATTCCTGCCAAATTCTTCCTAGCATGTGAACGCCGGCCACAGCTGCAGTGATGCGCTCACGCAAATTCAACCACGGTTGTAGCAAGGGGTGGCACAAATACGCGATCCTTGTTGAAACCTCCAGAGGAAGAAATCGCAAGGGATGAGATCTGGGGATCTTGGTGGCAATTTCATCAATTCTTAATCTCCCAATTCAATTCTGCTCACTTCGACGTGGACGCAAGCGCAACTACGGCAAGCGCAACTGGAGGCATAGGAAGACAAACTTTTGAGAGTATATTCCAAATAGAAATTACATATGCAAGAGAAGCTCATTACTTTTCAAGTAATAAATGAACGAAATCGGGAACATCATTCTGACTTACCCTATATTTAGGCTATATATATTATATTCTGAAGGATGACGTCCGTCGTCGAACACATCTTTCGAGAGAAGGGCATCAGATTCTATGTATCATTCTGGTATTTGGCTGGTTAAGTTTAGGAAGGTCATTATTGAGGATGGTTTTCGTACGAAGAACAGTGCATCACCAAATATTTATGAAATTTCGCGATAATATATTTAATTTACTTCCGCATAGCATCAGGTGTATTTATTCATTTACTTTTTCTATAAATCTTAGTTATGTAACCAATGAAAATCTCTGCCTATTTCTTGAGTTTCGTGCAATACCAATACCCTTCTTGCGAACCCAAAACCATGTTTGAACGTGTTTCAATTTAACTTCGTAAGTAAAAACGAAGTTCGATTTACGCTAAAGACAGTAACTCCCCGATCATCTAATCGAGAACATGGATAATACAAATTGAAATAAGCGAACTAAACAACAGCTTATTTCTAGCAGAATAAATAAAGCAGCCGTACTTACCTAGTAACTTTGTTTTCATCTAAAAACCTTTGTCGTTCGTCTGGAGGCATATCTGCAAGTTTGTTCTCGAAGACACCAGAGAAAGGAATGATGATAGCACCCGGATCATTCTTGTCTACCCATTCCTTTATCTTCATAAGCCTGAAAACAGAGAGAGAAAACAAATTAAAGATAATTTCATGAACGACATACTAAGCACATTATACATTCAGATTCATTAAAAATTGCCAGTGGGCGCACTTTCCAGATCCGACAAGTTGAACAATATGGCAGTGACGAAGGAATATTCAATATAAATAGGAAATTAACATTTCACATGCTGTCCTTGCGAACCATAAATACGCTGCATACAGGGATGTATTTATGGGTAGCTCAGAAGGAACGCTCCGAAGGAGCTGGACCCCTCCGTAACCAACTTCTAGATACGTGCTGCATGCATTTTTTTTCACGCCCGAAAATAAACAAGTGTAGCCAAACGAGTGAAAATCATGCATGATAAGAAAATACCCGATTTTCTAACCTACGTCTGTGAATTGTATAATGAATTTTCCAGTAGGTATAAAGAGAAAAAGAAATTAACCTGACTTTTCTAACCTAACCTAACCAATGTTCTATAACATTTTGTAAAATTTCAAAATGTGTATATATTTGAGTTTTCTAACCTATTTTGTTGAAGCAAAGTATTTTTTGGACAGAGGAAAGGAATAAAATGTAATTTTACTTTTAAAAAAGATAAAGTGGGAGGATTAGAACCAGAGTCCACTAACAAGCTGGTCTGATGCTTTACCAACTGCCCACGAAGGACACATGCTACTTAAGGCTTTCCGAACAATATTTATAGCTTTAACAGTCTGTTATTATCACTGCGCCAGTTCAAGGCGATTGCTAGATATTCAGTAAATATTTTCTTTACCTTGTATTCATTAACGTTCACTTCTAAGTGACTTTTAACGCATATTATTATTATTATTTTTAAGTTTTTAGTGATTCTTTTTAAATGGCGATATTCAGCTGTTTTTATCTTTATGTACTCAAAGCCTTCCTTATATGCAACCCAAACAGCATCGATGTAGTGTGGGTTGAATAGGGAGATAGGGACTACAACGGAAACTACTGAAAACTATTAAAAACAAACAAGTTCCATCGAAACGCCATAGCTCAGTGGTAAAGCGTTGGCGTAGCATTCGGGAGGTCGTGGGTTGGATCCCAGAGGCCTACCATCCTGACAAGTTTTTCTAGGGTTGAGTCACGCCAGGCAAATGCTGGAATGACACCTTCAACATAGGTCCTGGCCGACACCTTCCCGAATCCTTTCCCGTCCCCTATCTCAGCCTGAGCCTTAGATACCTAAAAGCCATCAATACAATTCAATGCACAAACACATTCCATCCAAATCGGTGCAACCATTCAAAATTTATGTTCAAACAAACAGGACAGAAAAACATACACCCGAATGAAATTTCCATCTCCGTTTTACAAAGACTCTTAAAATACGAAACCCACTCGATGGAGGGACGAATTTACCATTTTTCGCTTAAGCTTCTCCGGTATGGTATTTCCTATGACGAAATACTCCTACACACTGAATTCGGAAGATCGGAATTCTGCTCGAATTGAACGGAATATTTCACCTTATGAGAGCGGATTTTAATCGAAAAAGAGAGGAGAAATTTTCGCTCGGAAAAAGATGAGATTTTTGGTAGCTCTTTCGGTTAGAATGTAATCTTTTTTAGATAAATATCCATTTATTCAGATGAAATTTTCATCTTTTGAACATGATAACTACGTAATAACTCCGCCAATGCCGGTCCCAAGCCCGGATGGGAAAGGAGGAGGGTTGGGATAGGGAGGCACGCTACCCTGTAAAAACCACTAAGCCAGGGATAAGACACCTTAAATCCCGTTGCTAGCATGGGAGCAGTGAGAAGGCAGTCCCTTCATCATGCTAGGATGCTATAGCCCAATCCCCTATACTTCCGAAAATTAATCAGATTAAAAGTCAGAAAGGAGAACCCTCGACAATGCAAGGTAGAAGAGGAGCGATTAAGTAGAAGTTAAAGATTTCTTGCATATATCTTACTCCTGACGTCTTCTGGCATATTTTTGTCATTGAGAAAAGTTATCAGCTCCTCTGTTGCCATTTTTAACTAAACGCGATTAACTTCACACTACGACTTGGTCTTTCGATTACGTTCGCGGTAACAAATGGCGGAAACAAACTTGATTATGTTGCATTGTGAACCACTCTAAAAAGATGAGAAATTGTCCTTTCAAATTTTAAAAATAAATTACATCTGTAAAACATCAGAATTCCATCCCAAAGATCACATTTTCTATCAAAAGCGAGAGTGTTTTGTTGAGAAACATATTTTCGATTGAAATTGAATGATTTTTGATAAAATTGCTTTGACATGAACAAAAAAAGAGTGAAAAATTCCGGTCTTTTGATTTAGTGTGTAGTATCGTCAACGTCATCCTTCCAACAGTGGATAAATATGGACATCCTTCCTTATTTAGTAGTACTATAAATACTGAAATATTTCCTGGGAAGATGCAGATTCCAAAGTTAAAGGAAAACATAATTTTGATGGTGTTTCCAGAGAGATGTTTCTATCTGAAAACAAAGGAAAGTTACCGACTTATCCACACACAATATAAAAAATGCCACATTCTTACAAACTGACCACCGCAAAAGGGAAGAGCTAACACTTAAAGAATATGAAAACAAGATAAATCGGTGAGGGCGTTTTTTTGTTTTGTTTTTAATTAAGACTTTTAGGGAACTTTGGGTCAGTTCGAATGGAGGATGATGCGACAATTAGTGGACTGAAGAAAGTGGGAAGAAACGGGACAAACACACGCTCAGGGTGTTTGTCCACCAACAAAGCCCATATAACCCGAGCTGGGTTCGAACTGAAGACCCCAAGTAAAAGACTACTGAACCATCGTGCCACAAAGTTAAATACTGAACATTTAGATACAAGTTTTCGTTTTATTTAATTCATACTGGACAGGTAATTATTACCTAGACCTGTGAGGAGTCTGGAGAATGATGTTCCTACGCAAAATATCTTTTGGAACAAGAATTGGGAAGGCAGATGCCAGATACTTAAGGTACAATGCCTCCGTTCGTCTGGTGAAACTGAAAAAACAAAAAAACATGAACAATTACAGACAAGATGGACGGAAGCAGGATGACCTCTGTACGACGCAAAGTAAACTCAAGGCAGACGAGAGAATTTAAGTGTCAAATCAAAATTTCTAATAAAAGATGTAGTGCCAGATTCCACGATGTGTAGCGCATCTTCTGTGTTACTAACTTTTCCCAAAACGTTTGAGGCGACATAGAAGAGCAATGTTTGTAGTGCGAGATGTGGGTTCATGAAGAGTGTGCTGATTACGAAAAATAAAAAGACTTATTATAAATTTGGGAAATAAGAATGCCATTTGTAAGTCCATATTGTTACTAGTATTCCATATATCCCCCTCCCTTTTACACATAATCTTTCATGTCGTTAAGGTTTTGAAACTTTTTTTCTGTGCATTTGTAAAATTGCACCGGTGAAGTAAGTTTGGTTTTTGAACGAGCAGACAAAAGATGGAAGAAAGTAACCGAACTGCAAGACGACTAAATAACAATCCAACAACTGCGATCTGTAGCTTCATGCCAACCACGTGAAAATGGAAGCACGCTAATGCGAAGAAAAGAAATAAACGTTATGAAAAAATGCCTCTAGGCTGTTCTTATTAATAGCATATGTGGATATAATTTAACCAAAATTGTACAGCAATTTTGCCTTTTATTGTACGATTTTTACCACAAGAAGCAAATGACAATTGTTGGTAATTTTGCGAAAATGAACACAATTTGGAAAGTACACCACCTGTCGTTATTCAGTTACCAACATGCAAACGGTTTCTACAATATCATCGTGTGACGAGCAAACCACTACGTCCTGAAACGTTTTAACGAGTGGAAACCTCAAATAATAAATTGATCAAATTATTTCTTCGCCACAAAAGCCACTAACAATGATAATCAATTGCACTTTTCCTATTTTCTTGACAACCTTTTAATGGATCAATCCAATCGAACTGTAAGATCTTTATATTAGAAAAGTCATGTACATTTAGGACGGCTGGAAATCAAATTACAAATTTTCAGCTATAGTGTTAATCTTAAGAAAGATGCGGGGCCGCGGTGACTCAACGGTTAGAGCGCTCACCGCTTGGGGTTGTAAGTTCAAACCTTGCTGCTCATGCCATGCGGGCTTTGTGGTGGACAACACCGAGTACGTGGGTTTTCTCCCGTTTCCTCCCACTTTCTGCATTCCACCAATCATCCCATCATCATCCATACGGCCTGAGCCAAAGTTACCAAAAGGCCTTAAAACTGAAATTCAAAATTTAAAATGCAAGAAAGATGCACAGTTGCACACTGGACTGCAAGTGCTCACCCTCATGAGGACGGACGGACTTCATGACGACTATATTCTTCTCATTACTACAGCCTGTTACATTCAACTTTACACACTTTGTGCACAAAGTACGACAATTTAGAAACGATGTGTTTAAAAAAATAGTGAACAGGAAGTGTGACTTTATACATTTCACACGTGTTTTAAACGAGATTCTAGTTCAAGTCAAAAAGGAAATTGCTAACTCATATATCTTCGTAAACTGTTCATAAATAAAGTTGGACGGTTGGTACACATGAAAACAAACAAACAAAACAAAATATTCTTCTAAAGAAAGACGACAAAGATCTTTGTTTATATGACTGTTTAGGAGCACATAAGAATTCAGCTGAAAATAAGTCTCTTCTCCAATTATGACGGGAACATGTAAATCAATTCACATGTCAAAAGACAGGTGACAAAGAAATTCGTTTATAATTGGCATGGTTACAGAAACGAAAAAATGAGCATCGTAAAATTACAACAAACGAGATTTTACAACGTGTCACTTCCAGTTAGGATGAGTTCCACTGAATACATTCCATTTTATATAACCAAAAGTCTATTCAAGTGCACTGGCAAACGACTTTACTTAGCCACCTCATAAACCCTTGGTTATAAGAAAATGAAATATTTATGAATTATAAATCTAAATAAACTGGAAATATTCATACGTTAAAATAATGGTCTAATAAAATACAAATACACCAAGTTTACAAGGAGCAAATCTACACAATAGTATTTGCGATTTACAAGATCACACAAACACAAACTGTTTGCAAAAAGCAAGGATCAAAAACTGACCTCCCTTTTAAAACAAATAGAACAGGTCTGAAACAGAACAAGGGTTGAAGAATCATATATGTGAACACAGTATGCGCAACAGTACACAATGTGAGAAGTAACACAAAAAAAAAAAAGGTTTGAACAAATTTATAGTTTGAATTTCAAGGCCTATAGGCAACTTTTGCCTCGGGCCGTGACTATTACCTATGATGAGAAAATTGGTGGATTGAAGACAATAGGAGAAACCTCACGCATAATATGGTGTTTGTCCACCACAAAGCCCACATATCACGAACAGGGATGGAACCAACGACTCCAAACACCAGAGGAGAGCGCTGTATCATTGAGCTACCGCGACCCCAAAATTCTTTGGTATTCTGCAAAAGGGATAAGGAATTCGAAAGATCCAGTAATTAAAACTTATAGATCCTTCAAACGTTGCTCATCCGTTCTTGTGTTTATTGATTGTGTAAAGCCTCTCTACTTCCTCTTCAATACATTGAACCGAAATATACACAAAAAGCACATTGTTGTAACAATTAGACAAAGAACTTTCTTACTACAAAGCACAAAATACCCAATCTAACCAAGCAATACAATTGCACAAAAAGCAACATTACCACATGAAGACAATTTTCGGCTGGATCAAACGAATTGCCTGTTACTTTTAGTTCCTTAGGTCACCGCAAAGACCACAATTGAATAGTTTTCTAGATTGATGCCATGTGATGAATGCACAAACACAGATGAACTACGTACAACAAGTGGTGCATTAACGACTCACATTGTTTTCAGGTGCTCATTACTCCCGATGAGTGGACACAATATTCACAGTCGTCGCTAATGGCAGATACGATTGCCAGGCGCCAACAGTACAGCTGAAAAGTCGACGACACGGCTTTCTTTACAAGAACCAACTTTTCGGCGCTCAATACAATAAACACAAAATGAAAGCAAATGAACAATATACGATCATTAAGAGCAGACGAGCCGCCAGTTTACAGATCAACCTTTTACCTTAGATCTCTTCATTCTCTGGGCATCATTTTCAGCTTTTGTTGTGGCTTACAAACAAAATGGAACAGAGATATCATGTGAACATAGGTGATTAGGTTCTAAAATAAGAAAAGTGGTAGCATTCGCAGAAATTATATATACACTCAGTGAGAAGAATTCATAGGTCAGTTGTTAACATTAGTTTTCTAACGTTATCACCTTTTTATGAATTGTTTGCTGGCAGTATTTCACCATTATTATCAGAAATAACAGTATGTGAGAACTGCTGAATCCAATTCTAATTAGGTCCAAGAATTGTGTTTCTCAATCTTGACATTAACATCGAATGTGTCATATATTTACTGGCTTTCAACAAATATTTAGTTGATTTTCAACGAAAAAATTATATAATTTCAAATAGTTGAATTTTGTACGAGTATAACGAATCGTAAGAAGATATACGTCTGAGAGTATATCTTAAAGCTACTTCAGGCACATCATTCAACTGTTGAATGTTGAACACTATTAAAAATTCTCCAAACTTTTTTGCCTTATCATTCAGATTCACATTAAAAATTTTAAATTTATTATTCAGCCATAATTATTTTCGACTCTCCAGTGTACTCAGCCATAATTATTTTAGATTCTTATAGGTATATTTAGTCATAATTATTTTCTGTTCTAAAATGTATTCAGCCATATTATTTTTGAATCGTAGGTGTATTCAGCCATAATTATTTTTGAATCTTAGGTGTATTCAGCCATAATTATTTTTTAATCAGGTGTATTCAGCCATAATTATTTTTGAATCTTAGGTGTATTCAGCCATAATTATCTTCGATTCATAAGTGTATTCAGTCATAAATATTTTCCAGTATGTTCTTTCGGGTAGACCGAAGAAGTTAAAACACAAAAATATTGAGAAATTTGTGAGAATTCTTTGTTTAAATATTCTTGGAATACGAATTTTTCCCAATTCTCGTCAGTAAAGTAACTAGAAATTTCAATGCATTTTTAATTGACAGATAAACCAGTCTTTTTAAAAGCAAAATTGCTGGAAATTTTAAGTAGCGAAGAACGAAAATACGCGTATTATCTTGCTTCCTCATCCCCTTTTATAAAATGTGGTTTAACATACAGGGTGCCCCGCTTAGGGTTATAACAAATGAAAGTGGCATAACTTTCTTACTTACCAAGATTGTCCAAACTTGTTACACATACACAACACCAACTCAGAAAATTTTCTTTACAAATGAAGGAAAATATCGAACTTCTACGTGTGCACCGTTAGTTGCGCGGTAAATGTCAAAAATGGTATTCCGCCTCAATCCAAACTATCTAAAAAATCTGTGGAGTGACGTTGCTTATTGCAACCACAATTCTTTCAAGCAAGTCATCCAGACCTTGAACCGGAGTAGAGTAAACCTGGTCCTTAACAAACCCACATACGAAAAAGTCACACACAGTAAGATCTGGTGATCGTGGGGGCCATGTATGATAACACGCAAAACACTTTTTGTTGCGGTGTCCATAAGATTACTGGCTAATGGTAGACAAGCGATACGGGTTTGTTTGTGTCTACTGCGCAAGCGCAACTGACATTTGATCATTGTTAACAAAACTTTGTGAGTTACTCTCCACAGTGGTACAAACGTACCATCATTCTAATAATTTGTTTCATTGTTACGAATCTTTCTTTTATTATAGTTCTAAGCGAGACACGCTGTACAATTAAATTATTCTGAATAGAGTCCCTCTTTCCGCTGTCGTAGAATTCCACTCTTTTAAATTAGTGTGTAAACAATTCCCCATTATAAACAAGAGATAATATGTGAATCTAGGTTTATTACACTGAAAATCTCCTGGCATAAAAAGTACAAAAAAACTTCACCAAAAATGAACTTTTTGTGAACCTACCGAAAAAAAATGTGAGCTTTTAGTATGCTCAATGTGTGTTTTTGTTGGCTTCTGGTCCACGGTGCACATTTTGTACACACTACTGTAGCCACATTATCTACACTTCGTTTTGAGTTCACTTTACGTATATTTGCGAATATTAAGTGAACTTTTCGGGGGCTCCATAGTCTAGTGGTTAGAGCGTTGGAATTGAGTCCGCCTGGTCCCGGGTTCACTTCCCGGCTGGAGTCCTACTTTTCGGCGTCTAACTAGCGTCGTGAAGAAAACTGGGGAGTCACGTGAATAAAGACATGACGACCACTCGGTCTAGAAAGCCCCTAATACGCCTGTTCGTGGCTAGGTGACGCGCAGCGCTGACCACATTGCCCTCACCGAGAGCGCGGACAGATGGCGTTGGGGCAGGCTCAGGACCTATCGGTCTGTAACGGCGGTGGTTATTATTATTATTATAAGCGAACTTTTTGTGCATAAATTGTGTATCAGTATATCAGAAGTGCATATATTATGCACTAAATATGTGGCGCAGTTCATATTAACTTCACTAAAAGTTTATATAATATGCACTAAAAACGTGCTAAAACTGGGACATATTGTAAACTTTTTTCGGTACATATTGTGAACTTTAAGTGTACTTTGATTTTCAATGTATGTGCAATATTATTATTTTATTCTTCATAAAGTATTAAACTTAAATAATTGGAGCTTGGTACAAAATTACTAAACAGAACAACCGAGGATTATTACGCTTTCATCGTTACAGGCTGGTTTGGATGATAAAAGGCCTGGCATATACAAAACATTAAAGAAGGTACTTACCACTTGTTCTTTTTCCTTATGTAATCCTTTTCCGAGAGGTTGACTAGATAGATCACTGGTTTCGATGTTAAGAACATGTGTTTGTTCAAAACTTCAATCTGAAATGAAGAAAGACAGAAAAGTTACCAAAGATGCAAAAATATTTTGTTTCTTGCAATCTTACAGTGAATGAATTCCTAGACTTATACATGCATAGCTTTTTCGTAGAATTTCCGATACTTTAATTATTGCTTCATATTGTAACAAGTAACCAAATGTTTTACAATTTAATCATGATTATTATTCTCAAGTTCAAAGATGCTTAACAATTAATTTTCCTTTCTAAGTTTGCAAGAATTAACATAATATTAGATTCAAACATAAAACCCCAAATGGACCACATGAAATATTTAAAAATTTACATCGATGTTTGGGTACCATAAAACATAAACTAGTCAAGACAAACTCCACTACGAATTTGTCAAGAAATCCTTCATAGCTGTTTATACGAGGAAGGTTCAAAATGTCAGCTGCACTCGACCAAAAGAAATAACGTACAGAACATTCACAACCATTGATTGATTCAATTGTTATTATAATGTTCTAAACGAGCTGGTGAGCTACAAAGAGCAGGACCTACAGTTTTTTTAGGAAACAGGACTCTGAAACACTCAGTTCAAAATAGACTCCGGCGGGAATTGAACCCGTGACCGCGCACCACAAAAAGCAAACGCCGATAACATTTCGGCCACCCCGAGATCATTTACGACGACCATGTTTTTTTATTTATTTATTTACGTGGAAACTCAATATAAGATCTACTTTTTCTACGTAATCATAAAGTTTAAACATTTATCCCAGCGTGGCACCGACGGTTACCAAATTTTCCTTTTCGGATTCCCAGACATATTTTAAATTTAATGCATGGAGTTCCTGAAATAAACTATTTGGATAATAAACTTAAATCGAAATACGTCCTACCTTTCAGTAATGTACAGGGTAAGTCAAAATGATGGACCCGATTTCATAAATTTATTTTGTGAAATATAATGAACATATCTTAATGTGAGCTACGCGCAAGGAAAGCCAAAAGTTCAAAGTTTAGTTTATGTCCCGCGTGGTTGCATTGTCTACCGCTACGGGGCGCTGGAAGCAGTTAACGAAAATGGCGCTGACTGGAGAGCAGAAATCGTTCTGTGTGCTGGATTACCATGTAAACAACTCTGTGATGAGTGTTCAACGGCATTTCCGTACCAAGTATGGCAGAGACCCACCTACGGGAAAAACCATTCCTACGTGGTATGAAAAATTCAGAGATACGGGCTGCATCTGTAAGCGAAAATCGACTGGCCGTCCTTCAGCTGAGGAAGAGACAGTGGAACGTGTTCGCGCCAGTTTTGTGCGGAGTCCACAGAAGTCTACCTACCGGGCAGCGAGGGAACTTGAAATGCCACAGAAAACTGTATGGCGAATTCTGCGGAAACGTTTACAAATGAAATCCTATCGCTCGCAACTGCTACAAGCCTTAAGAGACACTGATTATGCTGCTCGAGCGTCTTTCTGTGCTGATTTTCTCACGTTAATGGAAGAGGATGGGTTCGCCGAAAGGTTACGTTACAGTGATGAAGCGGTGTTTCACCTTTCTGGGAATGTGAATAGACACAACGTAAGGATCTGGGGAACTGATAATCCCCACGCAGTTGTGGAACACCAACGCGATTCACCCAAGGTGAATGTGTTTTGTGCCATTTCCCCTGAAAAGATTTATGGGCCCTTTTTCTTCCTTGAACCTACTGTGACAGGACATGTTTTTCTTGATATGCTGCAACAATGGCTCCTTCCACAGCTCGAAGAGGATAGTGCAGATTTCATTCTTCAATTGGATGGTGCCCCTCCGCATTACCATGGCAGCGTTCGGGATCATCTCAATGAGGCATTGCCACAGCGCTGGATAGGCCGTGCATCTCAGGAGGATCGAGTTCTCATTCGTTGGCCACCTCGTTCCCCCGATCTGACCCCGTGTGATTTCTTTTTGTGGGGTTTCATAAAGGATCGTGTTTACGTACCACCACTTCCAACAACATTGGGTGACCTTCGCGCCCGCATCACAGCAGCCATTGCAGAGATTGACCGTGACACATTACACAAGGTTTGGCAGGAGATAGACTATCGGCTTGATGTGTGTCGTGTTACGCGAGGTGCTCACATAGAGCACTTGTGATGTGACTGAAAAAAACTTTGAGAGTTACCCTTCTTACCACATGTATTACATTCAGATATGTTCATTATATTTCACAAAATAAATTTATGAAATCGGGTACATCATTTTGACTTACCCTGTACTTCACTTCTTTGAAAAATATCAAGTTTCAATAACAAAGTACTACTAATTTTAGACTAAAATTCAAAAACGAATAACGTACGAGGTAATTTTGTTTACGCAAGGAGGGGGGGGGGGCTGTGATTCTATGAAAACATAACAGAACGTAGCTCACGAAACTTCGGGAAATCTATCTTACATTGCGGTATCATAAAATGAAGTCTCTCTAAATTCAGAACATTTTGTACAATGTAACCTACTGTATATACTGCAGGGATTCTCAAAGTGTGTGTCGCGAAAATCCGCAAACATTATTATATTAAAATGGAAAATATAAGTGTATACAAACGAGACATTTGTATTAAATTTTTTACCGATATTGTTATTAACATTCCTTAGGAAAGTATAAAAGTGTAATTCAAATAACTGTAGTAAACAACATGTAGTCAATACACATCCTCCAGAACCGAAAGATGTTCTAAGCTCAAACTGTAATCAATCATCGAATGAGTATCAGCTGTGGGAGGGAACATTTCAATATCACTCTTTTCAACTTTTAACTTCCAAATTTTGATTTTTCTCAAGGACCTATTCAGCTTATCACTTGAAGTGAGGATATTTTCTTCCTTCTTCACCTGCATTAAGAGCATCGAGATGTTGAAAGAGTTACGGAGCTTGAGGTTCCAAAACGGGCCACTTCAAAATCATGCATGTGACGTTGCCTTATGCTCCGCGCGAGTAGTGGCGGATTAAATAAACTAAATTTTGGAAATATGACAAAATGTCAATGTGAAGGAATTCTCACGGAATAAAGAACTCAGGTTTGCGGAACAAAGCAAATTCCCGGACATTTCGAATCTGGACCCCGGACTGTCCGGGTCAATCACGGCCGGGTGGTAACTAACATGTGATAACCATCCTCTCGTCGCATTTTGCACTTGTTCATCAGACTGATAATGCCGCTTCGCAAAGTTCTTTTCCTGATACTCAGTTCAGTGGCTATTTCGTCCATTATAATTGGTGTTTTTGCACGAATCAATTTATACACACGTTCAACGTTGCCATTCGTCGTTACAGTTAACGGTCCTCCATGTCGGTATAATAGTCCTCTATATCCGTACGCAAATTTTCGAGCAAAGCGCAGCACCCTGGTGCGAAATTGCTTTGTCACAGTATACTTCAGTGAACTGGCGATGAATTTCAGTACGATTACACCTTCTCCCCCAAAGGTAACAAGTCACTGGGAGGGCATCTAGTTTGGACGCTTCTTGCAACTGATATGACATGCTCACGACTGACAGCGGCTACGTTGAAAACATTTATACTACTGTGAAACCAAATTTTAACCAATGTTGTCAGCAACTTTCATCAAAACCTCTCCTTTACACTAAATATTCTGCGCAAAACAACTGACCGATTGATTCTTTTACTCTCCCTCGTATATAAATTGTTATCTACAGAAATATAACTAAAAAACGAAACTTTAAACAAACAATTTTAAAAAAAAACTGTTTTACAGCTTTCTTGGAGGTAAATATGGCATTTGTTGTAGATTCTACTACAAATCAGATAAACTTTTCTCCATGGTTGTATTTTACCACCAGGAGCAACAGCAAGACAATTTTAACACTCTTAAAAAATAGTATTCGGACATGTTTTCCTTCTGCAGTCAGCAATTCATATATGGGTGATACCACTTTATTCTAGGCAGAATTTTATATACACTTGTGTTCTAAAGTATTGCACGCTGAAAGAAAAATCTTGATTTGTCATTTAGAATTGTATATAACTGCAACATTAGGGCACATTAAGTGCAGATTGCGTCAGATTATTATGCAAGCACATACTAACATGACCGTAACAGTCTCCATCATATTGGGAAGTACTGCCTTATTCACTCTTCAGTTCCTAAAATATTCGTGCTCTTACTATGCACTGTTATCTGATTTTAATACAACTCCTTATTGTTTCTGCGAGTGGAAAGAGTTGCTTACGATGAAGCTATGTGAAATACCTTCAAGGACGAAAAACATGTATTGAAATTTTACAAAGAGATATGATACCATCTCAATTATGAGGAAGCGACTCTGTGCAGCAGGACTGGTTGAAAGGAAAGCTTTTCACTACTAGAATGAGCAAGCAAAGATTGGCTTGCCAAAAGATTACCGACAGTTGATAAAATAATACTAATAGAAGGTTACATTATCCGACGAAAGATTTATTTTTTATCCAGTGACTAACCTCAACTTGTTAATTGCAATCCTGAGCAATAAAATGAAATATGACTGCCTTATTCGAGAAGCATGCCGGTAGTGTCATGGAATTAGAACCATGTTATAGAAAACTGTTGGGCATTTTTTGCGGGGTTCACGAACAGTAAGAAGACGAAAATTTGCTCAGGTCCTGTGTTTGATTACTGCAGACGATGCCTTCAGTGGTAAACCCTTTTGGCAGATCTAGCATCCTGTCACATATCCAGAAGATAAATTTATGTTTAATGCTACACCCACAACGAGTTTTAATAAAATGTCTGGCCAATTCTTAGTGCTTTTTACAGACTTTTCTTTAGTTCACAATAGTTTGTGGTGTCCTCTAATCCTGCAACGTTAATTTATCTCATTTCCCGACGCCATACAATAATGAAATTTTGCACAGCGACGTAAGTCTGGTGACAATACAATAATACATTGTTACTTTTATATATTTCTATATATTTTAAAAGCATATTTTAATATATATTTTTTTAATATGGACTTCTTTATCCTAAAATAAATACTAGCCTGCAACGATGTAGCGTCTGACTGTTTGCAGAACACTTTAGGATTCGGATCACAAGTGCTTTATTGTTATATCCATAACAACAATGAAACGATTTTAACAATGAATAAGGAAGAAAATAAAAATCGGCACGGATAGAACTCTTGAAATAGTTATGGACTTTCTTCTCTGAAAGTTTGAACTCTCTAGGCTTGAATTTGTAGGAGCAGCATTCAAATTTCGTGCAACGATAAGAATACATTAGACATATACGGAGATAGTGCTGTCATCTCTTGTCGTACATCTTGACTTTACATTGCCCTTAAAGGCATACTTTTCTTAAACAATTCGTACTAAAAGGTAAAAGTAATTTTGTTTATATGTGACTATAAAGAAAAGCATAGGACAGGCCAATGAAAGAATTTATAAAGTGACTGTATTTGAGAGCGCGGCCAATGATGTTCGTTTTAGTTATGCATAAACAAAATTATTTTTACTTGTTAGTACGAATTGTTTAAGAAAATATTTTTCTTATGTCTTTAGAAAGATTTTTTTTTATTATTTTTTTCGTTGGGCCACAAAAAACTCTCCAGACTGGAGTCTAATAGAAAATATGTTTCGCTTCGTGGAAAGGAGTGTTATAATAAAGATACGTAACTGAAGTCGCAAGTCGTCTAAGTTGGTACCGAGATACAGATATCGGAGTTGTTTGAAACATATTCAACTCTAGGGCAGAGAGTATAAAATCAGACATTAAAGCCAAAGGTTGACCAATCAAGTACTAGAGGGCTTCATATGTATCCAGATTTCACAGCACCTTAAGTGTGATAATTATATATAACGTTTGATTCAGGTTTATTGTCCCAAACTTCGGGTTGGCAGCACTGCGTAAGGGAGCGAGAAACGGAGGTGCCTTGCACCCAGGTTGCACAGCGATCAGTCCATGTTTGAATGCGGAAGTACAGTTCGCCTGGGCACTATGCCTAAAGCAAAAGATACGGAAAAGCAAAACATTGCGATTGCTAGATTTTTTCCAGGAGCAAAATCGTGATCGTCAAGTGATAGTGTCCCACTGCAAAGAAAAAAGTGTGGGTGTGAGTAGAATCAATCGAGTCATTAAACGGTTTCTGGAAACTGGTGACGTGCGATACAACACAAATTCAGGCCCTCAACCCACAGCTTGTAATCATATGATGGTGGAGAAAACGAAGAAGGTGTTTGTGAAACAACTAAACTTGTCAACGCGATAAGTTACTGTAAAACTGAACATTTCACAAGTTTCAATGATGACTGATGAGAAACCGGAAAACAGCCGGAATTCGGCAAGGATACGAAAAGAAGAATTGGAGAAGGCGAAGAGAAATTGTGTAAAATTGTATAAGAAAGCCATACTGTCCGGAGGTAACTGTTTCTTCATCATTGATGATGAAACAAAAGTCGAATGGAACGCCTCAGAGATGAATGCCAATGGATATGTATCTACTGTACCAGGTTGCCAAGCTCCTGTAGAAACCATGGTACAACCGAAATAAACATTTCCGAAGAAAATGATGGTAAGGCAGGCAATGACACAGGAGGGGAGACTTTCTCCTGCGTTTGTGACCAACAGAAATCTGAACAGTGAAATGTATGTATCCAAATGTCTGCGGAACATTCTGTTGTCATGGCTACGTAGTCTCAATATTACCCAGCCTATTTTATTTTGGCCCGACAAGGCATCATCGCATTATGCTCGCATCACCATCCAATTTCTGGAGGGCAACCACATCCCATATGTTTTACGAGTGGACAACCCAACATCGGTACCACAATGCAGACCAATTGAGCGGTTCTGGCCTATATGGTCAAGAGGGAAATGGTTGCTAAAAAGCTTCTTTGCGAGAACATAACGCAATTTAAGCGAAATTGGATCCGGATTTCGAAGCAGGTGGCAGCAAAGCACGGAAAACGCCTTTTTGCCAACTTCAAAAGAAAGCTGCGCTTTGCAGGAAAAGAAGGTCTATATGCTGTCTGCTTGAAGAAATATTAATTTGTATACGTATCATGTAGTCTATGAAATAAAGAGTTTCGGTTTGGGAATCTTGTTTCCTTTTCCTTCTTGTTTTTCGTTTTGGGACAATAAACCTGATTCATACCTTATATTGATAAAATACAATATTTAGTGGAGTTCATTACAGCAGGATAATTTACAATT